>VSMD01017390.1:0-16548 GCA_008750895.1 Mirza zaza
GCACTCACTCTAGCCTGGGCAACAAAGTGAGACTCTGTCTCAAAAAAAAAAAAAAAAAAAGATAAAAATTAGCTGGGTGTGGTGGTATGCACCTGTAGTTCCAGAAGGCTGAGGCAGGTGATTGCATGAGCCCTGGAGTTTCAAGAGATTTGTAGTGTTAGGAGGGTACCTTCTGGTGTCAAAGGAGATTTGGCAAATAACTTTACTGGAAAAGGAATTTTTTTTTTCTTGATTGATTGATTGATTGATTGATTGCAGAGTCTCACTCTGTTGCCCTGGCTAGAGTGTTGTGGCGTCAGACTAGCTCACAGCAACCTAAAACTCCTGGGCTCAAGCGATCCTACTGCCTCAGCCTCCCAAGTAGCTGGGACTACAGGCATGCGCCACCATGCCCGGCTGATTTTTTCTATATATTTTAGTTGACCAATTAATTTCTTTCTATTTATAGTAGAGACAGGGTCTCGGTCTTGCTCAGGCTGGTTTTGAACTCCTGACCTTGAGCAATCCACCCGCCTCAGCCTCCCAGAGTGCTAGGATTACAGGCGTGAGCCACTGGGCCCAGCCTAGAACAATCATTCTTAATAAGGGATTGTGGTCCCTGTGGGTCCATGGAAAGCCTTAAGGATGCCCATGGACCTTCCCTGAAATTGAATGTAAAATGTGGTATTTATGTGTAATTTTCTAGAGAAAGCACCTGTAACATTCCTGAGTCTCTCGAAGGGATCCAAGGCTCAAAAGAGATTAACCAGCCGGGCGCAGTGGCTCACGCCTGTAATCCTAGCTCTCTGGGAGGCCGAGGTGGGCGGATCGTTTGAGCTCAGGAGTTCGAGACCAGCCTGAGCAAGACTGAGACCCCATCTCTACTATAAATAGAAAGAAATTAATTGGCCAGCTAATATTTATAGAAAAAATTAGCCGGGCATGGTAGCACATGCCTGTAGTCCCAGCTACTTGGGAGGCTGAGGCAGCAGGATTGCTCGAGCCCAGGAGTTTGAGGTTGCTGTGAGCTAGCCTGACGCCACGGCACTCACTCTAGCCTGGGCAATAAAGTGAGACTCTGTCTCAAAAAAAAAAAAGAGATTAACCACCACTAATCCGGAGTGAGGGCTCCCAAACACTACTGCCCACTAGAAGTCAGCGGTGGACATATGCAAAGTGACCTAAGCATTTAGCTCAGAAAGTTACTGAGCTTTATCAAACTATATAAAGTTCTCTTTTAAAAAAAATTCCACCAACCATGTTAAGCTTAAAGGTTATATTTTAGCTCGTAGGCCTTAGTTGAATAGTTCTCTTAGTATAGCTATTAAAATGCCTACTGCTTGGCCGGGCATGGTGGCTCACGCCTGTAATCCTAGCACTCTGGGAGGCCGAAGTGGGAGGATTGCTCCAGGTCAGGAGTTCGAAACCAGCCCGAGCGAGACCCCGTCTCTACTAAAAATAGAAAGAAATTAATTGACCAACTAAAAATATATATATACAAAAAAAAAATTAGCCAGGCATGGTGGCGCATGCCTGTAGTCCCAGCTACTTGGGAGGCTGAGGCAGTAGGAATCTCTTGAGCCCAGGACTTTGAGTTTGCTGTGAGCTAGGCTGATGCCATGGCACTCTAGCCTGGGCAACCAAGTGAGACTATCTCAAAAAAAAAAAAAAAAAATGCCTACTGCTCTGTGTTTAGGGTGGGCCACTTGACCAAGCTTCAGCACATAGGAGGATGATGTACAAACAGTTAGACTATGAAAGCCCACCTTGACCTCTCTGGGATTGTCCCATGGGGGGTTGAGTATATCTGATATCTGTGGTCTCCCTGGCTTGCAGGTTCACGTGATGGTTCGATGGGACTCTGGGAAGTGACAGATGATGTGTTGACCAAAAGCGATGCGAGACACAATGTGTCACGAGTCCCTGTGTATGCTCACATCACTCACAAGGCCTTAAAGGATATCCCCAAGGAGGACACAAACCCTGACAACTGCAAGGTCCGGGCTCTGGCCTTCAACAACAAGAACAAGGTATGAACTCATCAAGGGATCCCTGAAGCTATTCCTCTTGCTTATGTCTTTGGAGATGGACTCCCCTTTCCACTCCCCAAGTCACTGTGCTACGTAGTTGGGTTCTGTGCCCACAGAGCACCTCATAAAGGCTGAGGGATGCTGGTGAGAAATTGTAACTGAGGCTGTGAAACCCATTCGGCAGTATTTCTCTGAGTGACTATATTTGTAGGTCAGCCTCACAGTTTCCCCAGGGCCACTCTGATTTCACTGTCTCATTTGCACATGCTTTTGCACATGCTCTATTTTGGGCTTGATTTTCATACTTGCCTCTGTAAGCAATCACTCTTTGGTATTCAGTTTCTTTTCATTCTTCACTGCCTTCTTTCCCTTCACACTGCCACCAAGGCTTATTTAACCATTGAGTCAAATCTCCTGACACTGAGGTTTTAATAAAAGTGAGTGTTTGGCTCTCTGGGAGGCCGAGGTGGGCGGATCGTTTGAGCTCAGGAGTTTGAGACCAGCCTGAGCAAGAGCGAGACCCCATCTCTACTATAAATAGAAAGAAATTAATTGGCCAACTAATATATATAGAAAAAATTAGCCCGGCATGGTGGCACATGCCTGTAGTCCCAGCTACTTGGGAGGCTGAGGCAGCAGGATTGCTTGAGCCCAGGAGTTTGAGGTTGCTGTGAGCTAGGCTGATGCCACGGCACTCACTCTAGCCTGGGCAATAAAGTGAGACTCTGTCTCAAAAAAAAGTGAGTGTTTGGATATAGACCCAGAGCCAGAGAAAGCCTTCTCCAAAATCTGGACAGGCCACAGTTTGAAGGGTACCTCCCTTAGCTTCTATCTGCCATCCGTATTTATGGCCTAAGGGTACATTCATGTCTTTTAGATTAGAACCTCCACTCATAGATGCTTTCATCTGAGACTTATGAAACTGTCCTTCATGTGTGTGCTCTGCTCTAGCTCTCCAACAGGATATCATGGGGATGATTGAATAGTAAGGATTTTTTTAACATGGATACTTGTGTTCTTGCTGCAGCCTCAATTTAATATGCTGTCCAGCTGCATTCCATAGGATGAGTCAGTGGGTTTGATGATTACTGGCACCCCTGCTGGGATCATCATAGGAATAAAGGACCCTGACCTTCAGGGTCTTCCCCTGCTTTCTTTTGTAAATTAGTTGCTACAGATTGGAATATAACCTTTTTCATTACTCTTGCAGGAATTGGGAGCAGTATCTCTGGATGGCTACTTTCATCTCTGGAAGGCTGAAAATACACTATCTAAGGTGTGATTAACATGACTTGGTGATTTTACATAATAATTTACCACATAGTTACAACATATTAATTCTTTTTTTAAAATTTATTACATTTTTATAATTTTATTATATATTTTTTTCATTTCTTTTACCCATATATTAGGTTCTCCATGTCAGAGAACACATTAATTCTTTGTACCTGTAATCCCAGCTACTCAGGAGGCTGAGGTGGGAAGATACCTTGAGCCCAGAATTTGTGAGCAACCTGGGTGATAAAGTGAGACCCTGTCTGCAAAAAAAAAAAAAAAATTCTCCCTCAACCTTTTCATTCTTGTCCAGAACACCAATTCTCCAACATGCCGGGAATGTTGTTATACAGTACATGAAATTCTGAGTCTGGCGTGCCTCTCTTGAAAGGAAAATCTTTTTAAAAGATCAGAGCAGGTGATTCTTGCAGATTGCAAGGGCTTCCTGAGAGGCTCCTTTAACTAGCAGTTCTCCAGTCCACAATGCTTAAATATTTGCGATAATTATAGTTTAGAGTAATCCATAATTATCAACTACATGGTATGTTGTAAGGGCAGGAAGACCTAAATGTTAGACACCACTGGGAACTGAAGGTCAATCAAATTAAGATAAACCATCTCTGAAATAATTAGGTAATGAGAAAAGGATTTATTAATAATTTATAATATAGGCCGGGCGCAGTGGCTCAAGCCTGTAATCCTAGCTCTCTGGGAGGCCGAGGTGGGCGGATCCTTTGAGCTCAGGAGTTCGAGACCAGCCTGAGCAAGACTGAGACCCCATCTCTACTATAAATAGAAAGAAATTAATTGGCCAACTAAAATATATATATAGAAAAAATTAGCCGGGCATGGTGGCACATGCCTGTAGTCCCAGCTACTTGGGAGGCTGAGGCAGCAGGATTGCTTGAGCCCAGGAGTTTGAGGTTGCTGTGAGCTAGGCTGACGCCACGGCACTCACTCTAGCCTGGGCAACAAAGTGAGACTCTGTCTCCAAAAAAAAAAAAAAACAAAAAAAAAAATAATTTATAATATAGGTTGAGGATCCCTAATCCGAGATCTGAAAGGCTTCTAAATCTGAAACTTTATGAGTGCCAACATGAAGCCACAAAAAGAAAATTCCATACCTAACAACTTTCCTTTTGGTGGTTCAGTGCACACAAACTTTGTTTCATGCACAAAATTTTTTTTTTTTTTTGAGACAGAGTCTCAGTTTGTTGCCCAGGCTAGAGTGAGTGTCGTGGTGTCAGCCTAGCTCACAGCAACCTCAGACTCCTGGGCTCAAGCGATCCTGCTGCCTCAGCCTCCCGAGTAGCTGGGACTATAGGCATAGGCCACCATGCCCAGCTAATTTTTTGTATATATATTAGTTGGCCAATTAATTTCTTTCTATTTATAGTAGAGGCAGAGTCTCGCTCTTGCTCAGGCCGGTTTCGAACTCCTGACCTCGAGCAATCTGCCTGCCTCGGCCTCCCAGAGTGCTAGGATTACAGGCGTGAGCCACCGAGCCCAGCCCATGCACAAAATTTTTAAAAACATTGTATGAGGCCTGGCCCATGCAAAAAATTTTTTAAAATATTGTATGAAGCCGGGCGCGGTGGCTCAACCTATAATCCTAGCACTCTGGGAGGCCGAGGTGGGAGGATTGCTCGAGGTCAGGAGTTCGAAACCAGCCTGAGCAAGAGCGAGACCCTGCCTCTACTATAAATGGAAAGAAATTAATTGGCCAACTAATATATATACAAAAAATTAGCTGGGCATGGTGGTGCATGCCTGTAGTCCCAGCCACTCGGGAGGCTGAGGCAGCCAGATTGCTTGAGCCCAGGAGTTTGAGGTTGCTGTGAGCTAGGCTGACACCACGACACTCACTGTAGCCTGGGCAACAAAGCGAGACTCTGTCTCAAAAAATATATATATATATTGTATGAAATTGCCTTTGCGCTATGTGTATTAAAGTTCATATGAAACAAATGAATTTCATATTTAAACTTGGGTTCCCACCGGGCGTGGTGGCTCATGCCTGTAATTCTAGCACTCTAGGAGGCTGAGGCGGGAGGATCACTCGAGGTCAGGAGTTGGAAACCAGGCAGGGCACTGTGTCTCACGCCTGTAATCCTAGCTCTCTGAGAGGCCGAGGCAGGCGGATCGCTCAAGGTCAGGAGTTCGAGACCAGCCTGAGCAAGAGCAAGACCCCCATCTCTACTGAAAATAGAAAGAAATTAATTGGCCAACTAAAAGTATATAGAAAAAATTAGCTGGGCATGGTGGCGCATGCCTGTAGTCCCAGCTACTTGGGAGGCTGAGGCAGGAGGATCACTTGAGCCCGGGAGTCTGAGGTTGCTGTGAGCTAGGCTTATACCACGGCACTCTAGCCAGGGTGGCAGAGTGAGACACTGTCTCAAAAAAGAAACCAGCCTGGCTGGGTGCCGTGGCTCAGGCCTATAATCCTAGCACTCTGGGAGGCCGAGGCGGGCGGATTGCTCGAGGTCAGGAGTTCGAAACCAGCCTGAGCAAGATCGAGACCCCATCTCTACTATAAATAGAAAGAAATTAATTGGCCAACTAATATATGTAGAAAAAATCAGCTGGGCATGGTGGCTCATGCCTGTAGTTCAGTTACTCTGGAGGCTGAGGCATAGGATCACTTTAGCCCAGGAGTTTGAGGTTGCTGTGAGCTAGGCTGATGCCACGGCACTCACTCTAGCCTGGGCAACAAAGCGAGACTCTGTCTCAAAAAAAAAAAAGAAAGAAAGAAACCAGCCTGAGCAACAGTGAGACCCCATCTCTCCTAAAAATGGAAAGAAATTAATTGGCCAACTAAAAATATATAGAAAGAAATTAGCTGGGCATGGTGGCGCATGCCTGTAGTTCCAGCTATTTGGGAGGGTGGAGCAGAAGGATTGCTTGAACCCAGGAATTTGAGGTTGCTGTGAGCTAGGCTGATGCCACGGCACTCTAGCCCAGGCAACAGAGTGAGACTCTGTCTCAAAAAAATCAAATAGGCCGGGCGCGGTGGCTCAAGCTTATAATCCTAACACTCTGGGAGGTTGAAGGGGGCGGATTGCTTGTGGTCAGGAGTTCGAAACCAGCCTGAGCGAGAGTGCGACCCCGTCTCTACTGTACATAGAAGGAAATTAATTGGCCAACTAATAATATATAGAAAAAATTAGCCAGGCATGGTAGCACATGCCTGTAGTCCCAGCTCCTCAGGAGGCTGAGGCAGGAGGATTGCTTGAGCCCAGGAGTTTGAGGTTGCTGTGAGCTATGCTGATGCCACGGCACTCACTCTAGCCTGGGCAACAAAGTGAGACTATGTCTCAAAAAAATAAAATAAAATAAAATAAACTTGGGTTCTATCCCCAAGATATCTCATCATTTATCTGCAAATATTCAAAGATGTGAAAAAATGCAAAAGTCAAAACTTCTGAAAAAAAAACTTCTGATCCCAAGCATTTTGGATAAGGGAGAGTCAACCTATATTTACAAGTGTTAAACCTACATGTGGATCCATTTGTCCCCTTTTTCTCCCAGAGGGCTTAGCTGCCTGTTGGTTCTGCGATAGGCAATTTCTCAAGAGGAGGCTAGACTCTGGGAATTTTTTATTCCTTCATGTCACAGCAGCCTTGAGCTCCACAGACTTTGCATGGTATCTTACGTGCAGTGTGCACCACTGAGGATTTGCTAAGTAACAAGGATCCAGGGTTGCGACTGATGTGGGTTACCTGGGATGAAGCCAGTCCTATGAGTGTGCTTTCTGTAGTACACAATTCCCACTCAGTTGAGGAGTGGGCTGAGGGTGGGCAGCAATCAGCCCCTTTGTCTGAAGAGCAGTGAGGAAGGTGGTGGCGTTTCTGGGCAGACAGAACAGTGTGGGACCTTGGCTTTAGTGCCCTGGGGTTATTCCTGGAAACAACCTGTAGGCCTTGTCCTTTCCCGGAACTTCTGATTATTTATTCCAGATTTTCCTTTTTCCCTAACCTATCCTCATCAGTACCTCGATCTTATTAGTTATTACAGTTACCTTCTCTTTCTCCTACATACAAAAGGGTGGAGTAAGGTGTTATTTCCTTAATTAGGACTTGTCTTTGTCCCTAACTCTACGCGGCTTGTGTGTGAGGGAAGCCCACAGAGGTGGGAGTCTGGGACTAGTGCCCCTGCCTTAAACTCTCTGGTGATGCCATGGGTGCACTTCTCCTTTCTCTGTTTTCAGCTCCTCTCCACCAAACTGCCGTATTGCCGTGAGAACGTGTGTCTGGCCTATGGCAGTGAATGGTCAGTCTATGCGGTGGGCTCCCAGGCTCACGTCTCCTTCCTAGATCCACGGCAGCCATCCTACAACGTCAAGTCTGTGTGCTCCCGGGAGCGAGGCAGTGGTAAGAGTCCCAATGTGCTACGGTTGCATCACCTGTGGGTTTTGACATTCATTTTCCAAATAAGTGTAGTAATCTGTATGGAACACATGGAAGTGTTTGATGACACAAGAGGGGAACTTATATACCTGCCTCTGGCCGCAGAGTATCAAGCACTACAGAAAAATATGTGGCCACAGAAGCCTTTGGTAGAAACCACCAGTCAGGATATTAGTGGTTTCCATGTTCTTTCAGGGAGCCCTATTTTCTGTCCTGTGGTAACTTTTTGCTGGGGCCCTGCCTGAACTAAAATTCAGTTCATGCTAAGGGATGGCATGGTGTGGTAAGGAGGAGTTTACAAAGGGAATGAGAAAACATTTGGAGTAATGAATATGTTCATTATTTTGATTGTGGTGATAGTATCTTTGATGTATACATGTCAAACTTCAAATTGTATACTTTAAATATGTACAGTGTATTATACAATGGTTATACCTCAGTAAAGCTGAAGAAAATACCGAGTTTAGCTCTGACCACTGGGTGACTTAGGCTTCAGCCTCTATCTAGTCTTTTATAGCAGATTCTCTGTAAGAGCACTCTCACTCTTTATTGGTGGGGGAAAAAAGACACTTATAGTTTACTTATAAGGTTTGAGAATATCTTTTACTGACATCTCATTTTATCCTACCAAGAACCCTGTGGAAAGCAGGTTAAAAAAAAGATAGTGTTAAGCCCATTTTACAGCTGAGCCAGATCCGAAGTAGTTATAATAAATAATTTGCCCAGTATTATATAGCTTGATGGGGGAATAGCCAGGGACCAGAATCCAGATTATCCAGTTTAACAAAGCGTATTTTCTTCTTTTATCCTCATTTTGTCACCTTTCTTGCACAAAAATGTGGCTGTGTTACCCTGAGAATCCTAAAAGATACAGTACGGATTACAATTTAGCTCTTTAAATTAGTATTTATTCCCGTGCAGATATTGCAAAAATGACTTTTGGTTTAGGTTTTTTTGTTTTTTTTTTTTGAGACAGAGTGTCACTCTGTTGCCCAGGGTAGAATGCCATGGTGTCAGCCTAACTCACAGCAACCTCAGACTCCTGGGCTCAAGTGATCCTCCTGCCTCAGCCTCCTGAGTAGCTGGGATTACAGGCATGGGCCACCATGTCTGGCTAATTTTTTCTATATATATATATAGGAAAAAATATATATATAGATAGATAAAAATATACATAGAAAAATATATTTATTTATTTATTTATTTATTTATTTTTTTGAGGCAGTGTCTCACTGTGTTGCCCAGGCTAGAGTGCCATGGCGTCAGCCTAGCTCACACCAACCTCAAACTCCTGGGCTCAAGCAATCCTCCTGCCTCAGCCTCCCAAGTAACTGAGACTACAGGCATGTGCCACCATGCCCTGCTAATTTATATTTATTTATATATATATATATATATATATATTTTTTTTTTTTTTTTTTTTTTTAGTTGTCCAATAAATTTCTTTCTATTTTTGGTAGAGACAGGGTCTTACTCTTGCTCAGGCTGGTCTCGAACTCCTGAGCTCAAACAATCCTCCCGCCTTGGCCTCCCAGAGTGCTAGGATTACAGGTGTGAGCCACCACGCCCAGCCTTTTCTATATATTTTTAGTTAGCCAATTAATTTCTGTTTTTAGGAGAGACAGGGTCTCACTCTTGCTCAGGCTGGTTTCGAACTCTGACCTTGAGCGATCTGCCCTCCTCGGCCTCCCAGAGTGCTAGGATTATAGGCGTGAGCCACTGCGCCTGGCCTAGGTTTCTTTTTAATTATAATTAAGGCATTCACATTTTAGAACAGAGAATAATGCATATAATTAGAGTAGTAGAGAAAGGAATAAATAGGTTTGGCTGGAACGATATGTGCATTGGAAAGTTTTAAGGGATTTTGGTTACCAATAATGTAGGTAACTTTCATATCTAATAAGGAAATTTTGGTTCCATAGATATTATCAAGTTCTTATGTGCCAAAAGACACCTTCATAGCCCATGCACTTATTTATTCACAGGTGCAGCAGATGTATTTTCTTTATGACTCAGAGTGATTAGGTGATTTGTCTTAAATTCACTGTGAGAGAGAGACAGCACTCCTTTGGGTACTTAAGTTCTGGGCTTTTTGCCACCCTTATAACACACTTAATACCAGATAAAGACTTCTTGCAGTGGCACAGTAGTGGTTTTAGGAAATACAAGGAATCCTTATTGATATAATGATTTATAAATGTGCTGATTGCCCTGAATTGCAGTATATGTTGGAAACATATAATGGAGAAGAGCTTAGAGTGATGAAAAATGACTCCAGAGTGGGTTGAGAGACAGCAAGGAAGTTCCAGGCACACTCATGGTCTTTGGCCAAAAGCATCTTGGGCATCATCAGGAATCTGGCACTTCTCTATGACTTATTACAGGTTTCCTATTAGTGTATGGATGGGCAGTGTGGCATCAGAGTTCTCTTTGCTTTTGCATGAGCTATACTTGCCATTGAAAAAGCACTGTGTGCTATTTGGGGATGTAATGCAAACTCAACATTAGCAAAATTCAGGCTAGCAGATAGCCAAGCTCTTTGCACTTCACTTTGCTATCTTTCAGGGATCCGGTCAGTGAGTTTCTATGAGCACATCATCACCGTGGGCACAGGGCAGGGCTCCCTGCTGTTCTATGACATCCGAGCTCAGAGATTTCTGGAAGAGAGGCTCTCAGCTTGTTATGGGTCCAAGCCCAGACTAGCAGGGGAGAATCTGAAACTAACCACTGGCAAAGGCTGGCTGGTGAGTAAGCCCCCCTGCCTGAGATGGTTGCTGGACGATGACAGAAAAATTGTCTTCCCTCTGTCTTCCCACCCCCAATAATACACCACTTTCCCCTAATTTTGCTTTTGTATATGCTTATTCCCCATGGAAAAACTGAGGCCTAGTAAAACACACCGATTGACCTAGGTTTCTACCCAACTGGTAATAGAGCAGGAAGTATAAGGAACCTCCCACCACGGCTGCCAGTGAATCATTAACAGGTGTGGTTCCAACTGTCCTGAAAAGACCTGAGCTTGTACAGCAAATCTTCAGTCTGCTCAGTTCCACTCTAATGTTTAGTTGGAAAAATGAGGTCCCAATTCCCTTAAGAACCAATCTCCTAACAACAGGTTTTAGGTATAGGACCCTCTCAGGCGACCAGAAAGCATTCCTGTCCCTTCCTCCCCTGTTTCCTGATCTATGGCCTAGAAGTGCTAACCATAATCTCTTTTCTTTGCTCATAGAATCATGATGAAACCTGGAGGAATTACTTTTCAGACATCGATTTCTTCCCCAATGCTGTTTACACCCACTGCTACGACTCGTCCGGAACGAAGCTGTTTGTGGCAGGAGGTCCCCTCCCTTCAGGGCTCCATGGAAACTATGCCGGGCTCTGGAGTTAATGATAACTTAACTCTCTCCCAAAATGCAGAGATTTACACTAACTTCCATCCTCAGTTTCCTTGTTTGTTTTGATTTTGATTTTTTTTTTTTTTGAGTTGTGTGAGGCTCTTGTATTTTAGTGGGAACACCAGAGTTTGCCTATGGTTTAGGCACTTAATAGGAGGAAGCTCTGTACAGAAATCTGAAGGTTTTTTTCTTTTTTCTCTTTTGGTAATCAGAATTTTTCTATCTTTTTTTCTTTCTGGCTTTTCAACCAAATATTGTTGCTAATCCCTATTTGTATTTTTTCTTTAAGTGACACACACTCTCCCCTTTCTGGCTTCTTTAGGCTAAAATGGCATAGTCATTCTCACCCTTACTTCACTCTTGAGAGGTAGGGCTCCTTTATAATTACGTGGTTGCTGTCAGACTTTCTGTGAAAGTTTGGGAGCTGTGTGTGTGCGCACGCGTGTGTGTAAACTTGTATGCCTGTAGGTACTGTGTGTCCCTGAAATTACCTGGAGTAAGGATTACTTGTAATTAAAATATTTATAAAAGAAACAACCTTATTCACAGAGTCCATCGCTGGGACTAGTCTGTATCTTATTTTTTAAAGTCTAACAACACTGATAATAGGAAGTAAAAACAGAAAGGAAAACAAATCACCATTGAGAAAACACTTTGAGTTAGATTGCAGGCTTCCTGGGGCCACCCATGCCAGGACTCTGAAGTGATCCAGCCCTGTCTTCCTACCTGTATGTCCCCCAGGTGAGAAGTACGTGTCACTTCTACTTCCCAAGCTCCCTTCTGCTTAGGCAGTGGCCACTCCCCTAAAACATCAGTCTCCATCCAGAGGCAGCTCTGGAGGCCACAAAAGGCTTCATAGAATTTGGTAAAGAGCATCCCCATCTCAACCTCCCTCTCCTTCCCCTCAAACAAGACCTGATGTGGTATTTCAGGAGTTTGGGGGTCTCAAATCTGCTTAGATTCACATACAGTCCCCTTGGCTTTGAGGAGAAACTTCTCCTTTGCCATTCTTCTAAACTCCCTGATAGATTTTGCTGTTATTTTCCAAATTGAGTTCAGTCCAAGAGGGTGGGAGTGAGCAGGGGGTTTATCTGTGTGTAGTGAGTGCTTCATGTGTGGAATGTTTGTTTTCTCAGTGCAGTGGGACTTGGGGTTGAAGCCACCTCTCCTATTCTGTTGGCTCAGCCCTGTGACAGTGATGGGGTGGCCTGCAGCCAGCATCGTTGTGCATGTAACAGCATCGATGTGATTAGTAACGTGTCTGTTCCTCCCTTGAACTGTCTAGTCTGAGGTTTTTAAACTCCCAGGCTTAACTATGATGCCTACTTGTTCCCTGCTTTTTACGCATCATGTCGATAACAGCTATTGTTACCCACAAATTCCCCCTCTAAGCACATACTCTGCTTCTCTGTCAACATCCCATTCTGGGGAAAAGTCGTATTTATTCCTACACCCCAGTTTCTTAGCTGCTCTCCCAGTTTTCCCCCTCTTCTCTGGGTGTCAGTGGGGAAATTGGGGAAAAGAGTGTCCTCTTCATGGTGGGGGGCTGCTGGAGAGGGGAGACAGCCAAGTCCACCCTAGTTGGTGGTACACAGCATACACCACAGGTTCTGGAATTCTCATCTTTGAACCTAGAGAAATAGGTGCTATAAACAGGGAATTAAGCAAAATGCTGGATGCTACAGGTCTTTTAATTGTCTTAATTTTTTTTCTATTATTAAACTACAAGCTGTAGATTTCTTAGTTCTCACAGAACTTCTATCATTTTAAACTGACTTGTATATTTAAAAAAAAAAAATCTTAAGTAGGATGTTTTGTACTGTTGCCAGACCCTCTTCTGTGATGGGTAATGCGTTTGATTGTTTGAGATTTTCTGTTTTTAAAAATGTAGCACTTGACTTTTTGCCAAGGAAAAAAAATAAATATTATTCCAGTGCAAAATGGTTTGAGTATTGTATAACCAAGAGCCTGCAGGAAAAAGTTCCAAATGACTGGTTGGAGGGTTGGCACAAAGGCTGGGATTGTTTAGGGCAGTAGGGGAACACAAGAGTTCCCTCAAGGTTAGAGGCAGGTCAAGTATTTGTGGAGACACAAATACTAAGGCCTGCTTGCTCCTAGTTCCCAGTTCTGGCCTAAGATCAGCTGCTCTGAGGTCCAGTTGTGGGTGGAAATGCCCAGGAGAAGTAGCATGGCACCTGAAAAAACAAACAAAACCAATGGATGAAAATGAGGAGGGAGAATGCTAGTCCTTATGCTGACTGGATTTGAGCAAGGTGACTCGCTCAGGGTTGGTGATGGTTCCCTGAGAATGACTGTGAGAATAGCTGCATAGTTTCCTGGGAATAGGTATCATTTTTTTGTAGTTGGAACTGTAAATCCTCTCTGCCCTTTTTAAGGAGAGGACACAGTGACCATAGTGAGTGATGTTCTTCCCAGCGCCTGTTTGGGGCTATAGCTGAGAGAAAAGCAGATTGCTGAATCATACCACCATCCAATCATACCATCCTCCTTGCACAGGGCCACTGAACCTGACTAGGCAGTACCTGTTCCTCTGCCACATGGTATTTGTTCTTTCCAGGGCAAGCTGTATCCAGCTGCTCTTTGCACCTGCCTTAGAGACTGGCTCAGAGCATGACTCACATGGGGCCCTATATGATCAACGGCTGCTAGACAGGAAGGAGGAAGTGATTAAGTTGAAACAATTTGAAAGGGCTTCCTAGAAGAGAAGAGTTAACATTTGGAAAGAGACTGGAGGTAGCCTTTCCCAAAATGAGTTTAGAATAGCAGATCCAAGAGAGAAAAAGATTAAAAAAAAAAAAAAAATACTAGATTCTTAACAGCATTGGTGTTTGTAAAATGTTCCATCATCAAATATAAAACAAAGGCATTTCACCCTTTACTGTCAGTTCTTTGATATGTTACTATGGGACTCATTCCATGGAACATGCTTAAAGGAAGGTGACTTAGGGGATGAGGGGTGGACCTGGCCTGGGCCTCTAGACTCCATGGAATCTTGGCCCTGCTCTCATTTTCCAACCAGACTTTCCAGTGACATGTGTGTCACAGAAGGGCTTTGTGGACTTTATGGGGTCCCTTTCCTGCCAGCAGTCCTTACTACCTTCCATGAAAGAACTTCTTGTTCTCTCTCAGACCACATGCCACATGCCTCATTCCAAATGGTCTACTTGCTCCCCTCATCCTTTGGGTCCTTTTGCAGAAGGCTTTGGAACTGAACTAAATTCCTGGGCCTTCAAACTTCATTTATGCTTGAGGTCTCTGGTCTCCTGCCACTCTAGGAGTTGATTATTGATCTGGCCCTTAGCGTTCCTAATAAAGCTACTCCCAGTCCAGGCCTCTCTGATCCAGCTGCCACCCAGACAATTCCTAGCACAGGTACCCAGACAGCAAGTCAGGATGTCATGACCTTTAGCTTAGTGTCAGGGGTCAATCTTGTAAGGACTTGGCCTATGATCCAGGTGGTTTTTTTCCTCCATTTCAGTTGGCTGGTGTCTAGAAAATAATGTGGGGAGAGGGTGCTGAAGAGGAGGAATCACTCACTAAATGCTATTTGCTTCATGCTAGTTCATCCACATCTCTCTTCATGGCTAGTATGTTGAGATGACTGGAAACTTTGGGAGGGTAGAGGAACATGGGCTTCTAATTCCGGAACCACTGATGAAGACAGCAGAAGGCTCAGATTTCTTAGCTAGGTTATTCTGCCCTTACCTCAGCTCCTCCAAAGAATAATCTGGTGAAAAAAACACAGGGACACTACCATTGGACAGGAAGGTGAGAACTAAACTCAAGATGGGGTTGTGGGCTCTTATGATTAAGCTCTCCCAAACAGAGGTGTGAGCTATCTTCGCAGAATCCCCTTAGGTTGGACCTCACATCCAAACACTTCCCTTGGCCGGGCGTGGTGGCTCACAGCTGTAATCCTACACTCTGAGGCGGGTGGATTGCTCGAGGTCAGGAGTTCAAAACCAGCCTGAGCAAGAGCAAGACCCTGTCTGTACTATAAATAGAAAGAAATTAATTGGCCAACTAATATATATAGAAAAAAAAATTAGCCGGGCATGGTGGCGCATGCCTGTAGTCCCAGCTACTCAGGAGGCTGAGGCAGAAGGATTGCTTGAGCCCAGGAGTTTGAGGTTGCTGTGAGCTAGGCTGACGCCACGACACTCACTCTAGCCTGGGCAACAAAGCGAGACTCTGTCTCAAAAAAAAAAAAAAAAAAAAAAACACTTCCCTTGATTAGTGTGTAATTGCTGAAGTCAGAATTTTTAAAGGATAATAATACTCATTAATTGAGCTCAGAGTCACATGTTTGCTGCTCTTAAGCTGTATTCACGGCTGTAATTAATATCCCTAGTGCTATGGACAGGAAGAAAACAAATGATCAACTCATGTCTTAAAGAAAATAAACTTACCTCAGGTGTGACTATTATTTTCTTAGCTGGTGGCAACCTGGACAGAGGACTGGAGGTAATGAAGAGGCTTCTTTGTTCACCAGAGTCGAGGCCATTTGCCAACAATAGGGAAGACCACTGAGCAGGGTGCCTTAGTGTGAGGTGTGGAGGTTTGGGCCCTACACTGGGTTGCCTACCTGAGAAATATCCCTCAGCTTTACTACCACTACCAACCCTCCTCTGCCCTTAGCTAAAAATACAAAATGATTACCCAACTACCATGCCGAAGTTTCCACCATTAGATCTTTTTCTGTTTTCAGGTGGGAGGGGTGCTGTTTAAAGATACCGAAGCTAGTCCCTGAAAGGGATACATGCCACTCCCAAGTGCCAACTGTTCTGGGGAAGTATGGACTAAAAGTAGAAGATTACAGGTTTGGCTCTAGTTCTGCTGCTGCTTATGGCCATATGGCTTTGAACAAGTTTTTTCCTCTCTCTGGACATAACATTACATGGTTTCCAGAATCCTTAACATTCACAACTATTTTTCTGGTGTAGGAAGTCTAAGAACAAGAAGTGATCCCTGGCCTAAAGCAGTTAAACATTGTAATAGGGTTTTCTAAATTTTTATTTTGTGAGTCTTATTTTTCTTTTTTTTTTTTTTTTTTTGAGACAGAGTCTCGCTTTGTTTCCCAGGCTAGAGAGAGTGCCGTGGCGTCAGCCTAGCTCACAGCAACCTCAAACTCCTGGGCTCAAGCAATCCTCCTGCCTCAGCCTCCCATGTAGCTGGGACTACAGGCATGCGCCACCATGCCCGGCTAATTTTTTTCTATATATATTAGTTGGCCAATTAATTTCTTTGTATTTATAGTAGAGACGGGGGTCTCGCTCTTGCTCAGGCTGGTTTTGAACTCCTGACCTTGAGCAATCCGCCCGCCTCGGCCTCCCAGAGAGCTGGGATTACAGGCTTGAGCCACCGCGCCCGGCCAATGAGTCTTATTTTTCTAATGGCTTCCAATAAATAAAACATTGGAAATCTTAGTGAGGTGAATATCCC
>VSMD01017392.1:0-91878 GCA_008750895.1 Mirza zaza
GATTATTAAAGGGCACTGAAGAAATTTTCATTATTTGTCTATTTAGATGTCGCCTAACTATGGGCCTGATCTAATGTCACAAACCAAAGTAAGAAATTTATTAAAAATTGTAATATCGCCTCTTTTTCAGTAAGCAAAGTTTATCTCAACTCATATGATTGACCAAAATCCCTTTGTAGGTCCTAAAATTTGAATGGATAAAGAGAAGTTAGGGGTCCTATGCCTGTGTGTACCCTGACCTCTTAGAGTTGGCACTTAGTTGTCACTGCCACCATGTGGCCAGTGGCGAGAACTGCATTTGGTGCCAGAATCAATTGTCAACTAGGTATCTATCTGCCTTTCTAAAATCCAACTCTCAAGCTCTGGAGCTCTACCAACTCTCCAGGGGAATATTTGTGTGATGGCTTCCCGGGAAAACATGCACTCTGTCAGTCCATTAAATGAGAAATTACATAAAAGATATAGCTTGATATATTATCTAATCTAGCATATCCATGATTTTTTCTTTGACAATTTGAGAAAAGGTTATTATCACAATAACTGTACTGATTAAAAATAGAAACTCTAAAACATTGAAAAACAGAAAAAGTAAGACTATTTGATGATACCATCTTTATAGACAGATCTAAGCTTTCATACCCTTGCAAACTTCTCAATGTGGATGGACATTGCAACACGGGCAGGCTGCATGGATATACACAGGGAAGCACCCTGAGCACGGCCGGCTCATGCACCTTTGGCCTTTGTCCTGCATATGGAGCTATTTTTACTCAATACGTCAGGATATTGTGTACCTTTTTACCTAGTTGAAAGACAAAGAGGTGAAAATGGTCAAAATTGAGAAGCAAATACTCTACCGTATTGTGGCTTTTTACTAAAATTTAAAAAATAAAATGAAGATTGGTAGATAAATAGCTACCTTCATTTATTCAGCGAATTCAACAATTATTTATTGAGCACTTACCATTGGTCAGGTAAGTCTTTACTAGGTAAGGTAAGGGCCATAGTGCTTACCATGTTCTGAGTGATGTTGAAACAGTAATAAACTAAACCCTGCCCTTGTAGAGCTACATGCCAGGAGACTGAGGTAGATATTGTCACCTTTGTGTCACAGAGAAAGAAGATGAAGCTCAGAAATACAACTGACAGAATGGGGTTTTAGGCTGTGGTCTATCCTACTACAAAATCTGTGCTTGCTATTTTCACACTACAAGCAGAGAGATGTAAATTCTGACACATTGTAAGTCCTGAGAATTCTGCCATAATGGTCGTTACAGAAGGCTTTCTGACACACATAATATCCTTGGCACCTAAAATCCCTCTTTAAACTTACCTTGTGAGAGTCAGACTTAGCTAAGTGCCTCCACACTTTTTTGTGACTGTCTTTTTATTATGCTGTTTATTGCATTATGTTGAAATTAATCTGTGTGTGTGTCTGTCTCCCAAGTTGGGTTGTGGGCTCCTTAGGGCAGGAGCCACGTCTTACTTACCTTTATAGCCAACACCAAGCTCAAGTGCTGTCAAGAGTAGAAACCAGGGCTATAGAATTTGCAAAGTTAGCATCTTTGAAGTGCGCCACTGACTAGCATCTTCTGCCCACCTCACACTCATAGCTATGACCTGATAGATTTTTTTTATATTAACCTATATATTCTTAGAAAATGTTTTTTTTTATTTTTTTATTGTTTTATTTTTTAATTAATTTATTTTTTCAGCATATTATGGGGGTATAAATGTTAATGTTACTTATATTGCCCTTGCCACCCCCCTCAAGTCAGAGCTTCGAGCAACACCAGATAAATGTTATTTCTATATGTTCACTTAGGTGTTGATCACTTAATGCCAATTTGCTGGTGAGTACACGTGGTGCTTATTTTTACATTCTTGGGATACTTCACTTAGTAGAATGGGTTCCAGCTCTATCCAGGAAAATACAAGAGGTGCTATATCACCGTTGTTTCTTATAGCTGAATAGTACTCCATGGATAGATTTTCAATGAGATTTTATTGGCTTGAACTTGTTTGACTTCAGTCCATAAAGGGGAAGTGGAGTTGCCAAAGAAGAGAGAGACGGACTAAGAAATTTCACCTTTTGGATGGATATATTTTCTCTCTTCTATGAGTATAATACCTCCAAATAGACTGAAGGACAGACCCCTCTGCTACCACCTATCTTCACATGGTGCTTTACAGATAAAGTATTTTAGGTCATTAAATTTGGGATGTCTGATTTCAAATCAAAAGTGTAGTTTATTATGTCTCAAACAAGAAGCAGTACAATTAAAGTATGCACCTAACCTACTGACACAGTTTTGCCATCTTAACAGTAGCTTGTTTATGCCAGCAGCGAAGAAGCCTAGAGAGCGAGTGGCAATGATTTTGTGAAAGGCGTCTTCCACAACTTGTTGAGAATTGAATACTTTTCCTTGCAAGAAGTGGTCCAAAGTCTGGAGGAAGTGGTAGTCAGTTGGTGCAAGGTCTAGAGAATACAGTGGATGACAGAGAGTTTCCAAGTCCAGTTTCTGTAGTTTTAGCAGCGTTGTTTGTGCGACATGAGGTAAAGCATTGTCTTGCAAGAGGATTGACCTGTCTCTATTGACCAATCTCGGTTGCTTAACCGCAAGCATCCTCATCATTTCATCCAACTGGTTGCAGTAGACATCTGCTGTAATCAGTTGACCAGGTTCCATGAAGAGGTAGTGGATAATACTAGCTCTGGACCACCAAACAGACACTCTTAGCTTTTTTTTTTTGATAAATATTCAGTTTTGGACTGTGTTTAGGCACTTCATCTTTATTCAACCATTGTGTTGAACACTTGAATCAATTGAAAAATTGATTCAAAAAGAATTGATTCTTTTTGAATCAATTTTTCATCACACATAACAATACGGTATAGAAATGGTTTACCTTTATGTCATGACAGCAAAGAAAGGCAAGCTTTGAGATAATTTCTCTTCCAATGCTCGTTTAATTCATGCGGTGCTCATCTATCCAGCTTCTTTACTTTGCCAATTTGTTTCAAATGGTCCAATA
Source organism: Mirza zaza (assembly GCA_008750895.1). NCBI lineage: Eukaryota > Metazoa > Chordata > Mammalia > Primates > Cheirogaleidae > Mirza > Mirza zaza. The sequence continues at coordinate 3,037 of VSMD01017392.1, forward strand.
TTGTTGAAATAGTAACATCAAACCTTGCTGCTAATTCCCATGTTGGTTGTGAGGGATTTCCTTTCACTACAGCTTTCAGCTCATCATTATCCACCTTAGTCTCAGGTTGCTCACGTGGCTTATTTTCAAGTTTAAAATCACCAAAACAGAACTTCTCAAACCATCAACAAACTATGCGTTCATTACCCATATCCTTCCCAAACACTTTGTTGATATTTCAAGCTATCTGTGCTGTATTGGTTCTATGATGGAATGCATATTCAAAAATAGTATGAATTTTTGACATATTTGTGGTTTCACAAAAATTGCTCTAAAAAAAATTTGAAAGATAATCATAAGACAAACCATGCATTTGAAAGACTGAGACTGTACCTTCACATTAAAAATAAAATAAGAACTGTCAAAGTGAAATGTCAAAGGTATCAACTGTCATACTTAGTACTTAAGGAAATTGGACATTTCATACTTAATAACCTAATACTTTTTGATATTTATTTATTTTTGTTTTGTTTTGTTTTTTTGAGACAGAGTCTCACTTTATTGCCCAGGCTAGAGTGAGTGCCGTGGCGTCAGCCTAGCTCACAGCAACCTCAAACTCCTGGGCTCAAGCTATCCTGCTGCCTCAGCCTCCCAAGTAGCTGGGACTACAGGCATGCGCCACCATGCCCAGCTAATTTTTTCTATATATATTAGTTGGCCAATTAATTTCTTTCTATTTTATAGTAGAGATGGGGTCTCGCTCTTGCTCAGGCTGGTCTCGAACTCCTGAGCTCAAACGATCTGCCCACCTCAGCTTCCCAGAGAGCTAGGATTACAGGCTTGAGCCACCGCGCCCGGCCCTTTTCAATATTTAATTACATTTGTTTGCCTTATGAAGTAGGAAGGGCAAGTTTTATTTTCCTCATTTATCCACGATGAAGTTGAGGTTCGGAAATATTAAATGACCTTCCCCAGAGCATACAACTTATACAAAGGTCTTTAGACTTGATTCAAATTCATACTTAGACACATACATAGATGTGTCTTCCTCACTGTGCTTCTACTATTGATTTTAATATTAATTCTGCTGTAAACATCCTTTATAATCTGGAATTTGTCAAATATATTATGCCTTTTTTACCATATAATGGAGCTATTTTTGCTCAATACACAGAGACTCAGTGTACCTTTGAAAGAAAGAGATGACATTTGCCAAGACTGAGAAACAGTAAACCAGTGAGTTCTCTTCAATCTCCCTTTGGGTTTATGGTAGCTCTTCACTAAAACTAGGTAAACTAAATCATTTTCTGAGTATCTGTGTCAAGAAAATGAAGGGCATTTATATATTATTAAAATGATAATGCAAAAAATGTAAATGTTATAAATATAAAAATGCAAGCATTTAAACACTTAACTCCCAGAGAGTTAATTCATGTATGTGTGGCAGTGGTGGGGGGATGGGGGTGGGTGGGGGGTTGTGAAACTCATTTGATGGGGTCATAAAATGGCAAAACCTTAGAATTCTGAGCTACTTCCCCCAGAAAAGATATTTATGGTGCCTCAGAGGACATATCACGGCACCCACATTTCTGCTCTGTTTTTAGCTCTTGCCTAATCTCAAAGGCAAAGGGAGTGAATTGTAACACTCCCATCCCTTCCCACAGGATAAGCAGGACACATAGGAGGCCACCCCCAGGAGCTCATAACACTGGTATTGGACATGATTAATAATCACACTGGAACACTAGGCATTACCTACAATTGTCCAAGGTAAACTGAGATATATAGTAACACTAGTAATAAGAGCATGCATTTCTCAGAGAATTTTGACAGGCAATTATCCCTATAAACTGTGAAGTCAAAGTGAAACTTGTGCAAATGAATTAAATGAAACTGCAAATAAGTCCTGGCATTTCTATCTCAGCTCAGGAAGCATTGGAGACATGGCAGAGGGCTATTGAATCTGATGCAGCAGGAGAAATATAAACTGGATTAAACAAAAGACAGTTCATTTAAATTTGCTTAGTTGAAGATTTTCATAACTCTTAAGAATGGAATTGAATGTTAACATCTACCTTCTCTTTTTATATTATAATACATATAGTCGATTATCTATAATTATGCTGAAGGTAACTGTTTAGAACATAATAGATAGTTCTCATTCCAAAGATTAAAGTCAGTAGTTCACAGTGAATCTTTGCGGTCATCTATCTTAAAACCCAAGGTAAAGCTCCTCTCAATTTTTTTCAAGGATAAAAGCTAGGCTGTATACCCTGACTAACCAGTCAAAATTCTGCTACTCAACATGAGCAAACCCATAAAAATAGACCTCCTATAAGAATACTGAATTAATATGTGTTACTTCTATTTGTAAATGCATAACATATTTCCATTTCATATTATACTGTGATTTTTAAATTTATTTTTACCACAAGATTACAAAGTCCTCATTGGCAGTAATGATATCTTCCTCATCTTTGTACCCTCTGTACTTGGAATAATGATTGGTGTGAAGTACATGGGTTAGCTGATTGATTGGCTGGTTGGTTGATTGAATGGCTGATTGGTGGATGAGTTGGTTGGCCGGCAGTCAAATGGCTAGTTGCTTGATTGTCTGGCTGGCTTACTAGTTATTTGATCAAATGATTGAATGAATGAACTCTGGCAGTGAAGCAAAGTTTTCAGGGTAAATTGAAACCATTCAACCCATTAACCTCTGGATGAATTATCCTAGAGAATGATTTTTATGTTATGGGTAGAATTCCAAAAAAAAAAAAAAAATCAAATTTCTTCCTTAATATAATTTGTTCAATTCCTAAATACTTGAAACTAACTTTTGCAATTATTGTTCATTATAAATATTTCTGAAACTTTGTATTGGCATAACTCTATTATACTACAAAATCCCAAGAAATGCAAATTAAGGTTAAGTAGCTAATTATAACCCTCTAAAGGTTATAACTCCTTCAAGGTGTGAAATCCTAATTTTACAACAGACCTTTCCTCATGAGTCATTGCCAGTGCCTGCCAACTGCACACAAGATATGAGAAACTATCAATAAGAATATTGTCAATATTGTCAATCTAATCATTTAGAATAGTTCATCAAGTCTCTGAGTATGTTGTTATTGGGAATGGATATCATTAAAAAGTACCACTAAAACACAAACAAAAGAATAATGAGGCTTTACTAACAGTTTACTTAACAGATGACACCTAACCATAGACCAGCCAACTAGGGGAAAATACAGTGAAAAAAGAAGTCCACCTAAGAGAAGGAAAAAGTATAAAACATCAAGTGATTTTTCACTTTGTTTTAAGACATTCCAAGTTATAATGATTTATGCTTGCTGAGACAGTTTATGTGATAATCTATGACTATTCTTCAAAAAGTGAGAGAGAAAGTAAAAATTTTTGCACAGACAAAAATTGCCAATGGCAGCTTTCGAACACAGGCATTGCCAATGGTGAGTTTTGAACATTAGCATCTGTGAGTGTTGAAAATAAAGTTATAAGCCAAAGCCCCTTAGAGAATATAAATGGATATCAACCATGACTCATAATTAAGCAAATTAAATAAAAAATGAGTTGTTTTCTACTTGTTTCCTGAAACTCCTGTGTTTTCTTTTGTGCTTGGGAAGCAGCCTTAAGCCTTGACACTGGGACTAAGGTTGAAAAGAGTTTTCCTTTATGTGCTCTCCATTTATCAAAAATGAGGAGAAAAAGGGATTAAGCAGTGTTTCAGATTATTTATTCTCATTTTTAACATCAGCATGGCTTCCAAGTGACTTTAATAGTAAATATTAGATATGTGATTAAAAACTAAATTTAATTAAAATTGATCAACATAATTCATTGGCCATTTATTTTTAAATATTAACAAATGTTCTAATACTGATTATAAAATCACTCTGAAATATGGCTAACATCAGAAGTGGAAAATAATTTTTAATCATTTAGAAATTTAGAGCCATACCAGACAAATCATTGATGTGAAATTCAGCAGCCATGAGAGGGCAAATGGGAACATACTTAATAAGCAAATTTTTAGAGTCTAATTGATTGGTAAGGCTTCAAAATCATTCAGTTGTTCTAATTGGTCATCCCAGGTTTCATACTAGCAAGTTGAGGATTTAGGCATGTTGCATCATAGTTATCTGTTCTTGGTTCTTGGTGTGTTCTTGGCCAAAGAATGACTGGCCACACCAAAAGCAAGGGTGAACAAAGTTTATTGTGGAAGGACAAGATAGGTTTATAGAAGAGCAAGAGAAATATAGGTTCACAGAGTAAGAACAAGATATGTTCACCACAGATAACAAACAGACCCCTTGTCATAACAAAAGGAACTTAGTTATGGTCTAGGGACTTGTTTTATAGTGTCTGGATTGGGCCCTCCTCGTGGTTCAGATGTCACCATCAAACCACTTTGATGGACAGTTGGGAGTTATATAACTTGAGCTTACACATACAGATCTCCCATGAGCCTCTCTGAAAGCCCATGGAGGAGGGTGAACCACAATGTAGGTTTAACCTAATGACATGATAATTAGCCTTAGGTCGTTCTAGGTCACCTTCCAGACCCTATTCAACCTGTGCTATCTGGCCCTCAGCTAGGGAATCCTCTGCATTCTTTTGCAGTTGGCATGCCAAGTTCTGGCTGGCAGATTGGTAGGGCATTCCCTCCTCCCACAGGTGTGGCTATTGCTGGAATGCCCACCTTTGTTCCAAGGAGGGGCCAGAGGTCCCTGGCTGTCTAACACTCCTGCCAAAAATCCTTCAACCAGATGAAAGTTTATCTGATAAGCATAGTCAAAAGTCTGCATCCAGAGTGGGACAAAACCAGGTCAACAGAAGTTCCTCTCACCCCCACATCACTGGTAACCTGAAGTGGTTTGTCTCACCACCCCCACAACCCCAACCAGTCTCCCTCCTCCCCTGCACCCTTCGCTCTGTCCTTCCAGTTTCCAGCTGAGAAAAAAAGGCCCGGATGTTAGAGGGGCAGGGTTTAATTCAACATTCTAGTTCCCCTAGTACTCTCTGAAGAATGTAGACTTCATAAAACAGCTCAAGGTTCAGGGTGAGAACTGGGTGGGATTCTATTTCTGGTTCAGCCTCTATTTCACTGTCTATGATTTATTTTAACTTTTACCTCAGTTTCTTTGTTAATAAAATGGAAGAACACTCAACCTATGTACCTTCCAAAGTTACTATGAAAATAAATACTGTATCAATATTTTTTGAAGTATATATAAAAGTGGCACCAAAATATAAGATGAGGCCACATATCCTCCATTAAAATATATGGAAACTATCAAATATAAGCAAAGATGCAATTAAATCTCATATGATAATATTTTCCTGAGTAGTGATTCTAGCACATGTCTTTTAGCTACAAATGCACTGTAAAACACAAGTCAACATATTGGACTAGAAATATTGGGCTACAATGTGGCAACAACAACAAAAAGCTTTTTTTTATCTTTCATTTAAACAATTAGCTATAATTTGATTATCAGCATCATCATCATCATCATTATCAATCACTGGAACAAAGAATTACAGTAGCAAAAACTAGCACTGCAGATGCCCCTGTCTTTTTAAGAAGAATTGCCTACAAGTGACATCTGCCAGACAAGCCACCCTGAATTTACTTGGAAAGGACTCAAAATCTGGTCAGAGATAGATAATTGAACAGGAAAATAAACTTCAAGAATTTAACCTGGAAAAAAATGTAAGATGTATGAATTCATAGTTGACTGCATTTTTATATTATCAGAGGAATAGAAAATGCTTTCCCATAAGGGTATTGTAGAGGAGGTTTAGATAATCAGCCTAAGAGATGGGTCAACTGTTTCTTGTTTTGCTTTCCTCAGAGATGCTTTGAAATCTCCCACTTTGAACTCCAAATTGTCTTTAAATTCTATCTCCTATACACATCTCCTTTGTTTTTTCCTGAAAGAAATTTTAGACCACATACTCATTTAGAGACAACATCTTTTTGCATGAACACTAATTCTAAGGCACCTTCCAGTTCTGCAATGTACAATCATTGACTCTATATATTTGATTTTTAAAATTCTGATCTGTTGAATTTTGGAACCAATTTCTCCAACCTTTCATGTTTTTCTGATTTCTCTAATTTAAAAGGTCATTTCACCATGCCACTATGACCATTCATGTTATATATAGGTGGAGGAAGGATTCTATAATAAAAGGTGTTATAATAACCATAATTATCATAGGAACAATTTAATGAGCATTTACTAGATGCCAGGCCTGGTTTGAGGACTTTTGCATGTGTCGAGCCAGGGAAGACGCCTGGAATGCTTAGGAGGGAAGTTTTACAATTCTGGTTGTATGAAAGGAGCAACTGAGGATTAGCCACGTTAAAGAATCTGCCCAAGGTCATATGCGTAACAGTAAATGATGATGCTGGGATAGAAGGCAGGGTAGACTGTCTTCAAAATCCTATAAGCCTCCCTCCGGTAAAAAGTGATCCAACTCTAGCTAAGCTAGTTTCATCATTTACTAAGTAGCAACTAAGGCCAGGAGATTTGATCAAGGGGAAAGCAGGAAGCTCAAGGCCATTATCAAGCAGTTTTGCTGCGTTGAGTTGGTTTTGTGGATACCAAAGAGATTTAATCAGGCTAAGCCAAAGTTCATAAAAAACGAACAAACAAAACCCTAACACTGGTGATAGTATAGGTTTCTTTTTCCTTCTCTCTCTCCCCACACCCCAACTCCCTCCCTTCTTTTTAACCTTTGGGACATCAATAAACATTTGTCGATTTTATAAAAAGGTCAGATTTCTATTCCTTAACTGCTCAGCCAAACACACCTACAAATGCTCACTGGAACCTACGTGACTACCAGAGTCAAGAGAAACACTTGAAAAAAAAGCTCTGCTAGAGCAGAGATGTTTTAACATTTTATTCCTGAAGGCATCCCAAGAAGAGAGCTGGGCACGCAGCAGGCGCTCAATAAAGACGAGCTGATTGGACGAAGCCTGCTTTAAGTGGCACAGGTAACCCCGCAGTTTGGGGTGTCTGGCCTTTTCTTGCTCTCGACGCTCGCTTTAGAGTTGGCTGCCGGGCTGGCTCCGGACCGCGCTGCAGCCCTCCCACTCGGCGCGCGGCGGGCGCTCCGCCAGGACGGCTTTCGGAGCCGTCTGCTGCAGCCTGGCCGAGAAGAAGGGCGTCCGGGCCGCCGGCCACCGCGTCACTGCGCACAGGGTGAGGACAACGGGCACTCAGGTGACGTTTCCGCGGGCCGGAGCTCCGGGGTCCGGGCGCGGACACTGGGAGCCGGGGAGCAGCAGCGGGGACCGTCGCGCGCCGGCTCCACCCGCCGCTCCTCCCATGGGGCGGGATCACCGGGCAGGGTCTGACTGCTGGGGCATCCGTCCCCAGGAGGTACAGAGGGTGGTTCTGTGGAGGCACCAGCGGGACGGAGCTGGGCGGGTGGCCGGGCGGTTTCACACTCTGCAAGGAACACGAAAGCACAGGTGGGAAAGCAAGTGGCAGTGGCTTTCGGGGAAGCAGCGGCCGCAGCCAAGAAAGCCCACATCCCAGGTTTTACCGGAGTAAGGCACTGAGCGCTGGTTTGTGTTTTCTAACCAAGCGATCAGGATGCCTTTTGTGCATTGGAGAAGACCAATGCAGTTCCACCCCCAGGCAGTTCCCCCTCTGCCCATGCCTGGTGTTCACGCCTTGGGGTGGCCTACTCTGAAACCCTCTCCCGACGTGGTTATGTCACATGGCTCGTGCACGGTCCCATCTGAACTCAGAAGTCCCAAGGAAGTTAGCGGTTGTCACAGGACTGGGGGGAGTGGGCAAGAGGGAGCATTGGCCCTTTGCAAGAGCCTTTGAGAAATGCTGTCCTTAAAAGTTTTTTCTTTAGCACTGAAAGGGAAATGTGCTGCTTGTACTTTTTAGTGCAGCTTTGCCCCAAAGCCTAATACCTTTACTTGGGGTGGAATCTTCTTATTAAAATGCCCCTGAAACTACTACTAAAGAATCAGGCATAAACATAAAATCATTTGGATTCAAGGAATCTGCAGATATTTCAATAAACGTAGCTCAGTGAAAATTTGAGGGCGATATGTTTTCAGCTTTTTTAATATTGAATTTTCTACTTAAATAATAACCTGTTCGTTATTATAATTTAGTGGGTAGAGATGTAGAGGGGGTGCTGACTGGCTGGAGATGCCTGGGGTGGGTTGGTGGCACCATTATTTGTGTTTTATTTGGATCATGACATCTGTTTAATGTCACAATTGAATTGGCCTTTTGCAGAGCAGACATGCCCTCATCTATTGTCTTGTGGCTATGACAAGATAATTACAAGGGCAATATTGTTCAACTCATAGCCTAACACACGTTGTTAAACTGCAAAAAGCAATCCCATTCCAAGAAAAGAGTTTTTCCAGCCTCGAGAATAAAGTACCATCAATGCACAGGCCACCTAATGCTTCAGAAATATTAACGTAGATTGTTTAAACAGAGAATGAATAGGGAAGGAAAAATCACCAGGCACTTTTAAAAGGAGCCAGGAACGGTACTTCGAGTCCAAAACGGTGTGAGAGAACCAGTTCTTAGTATCAGCTGGGTTCTCCTCAAATACCAGAAATGGATTTTGAGGGGAGGTCTGTTGCAGTAGAATGGTAAGTCCAGTGTCTGTTTTGAGAGACAAGCCCCTAGCACTTAATGCAAATGATGGGCTAAATGTGTAAGGGGCAGCAAATGTCCTGCCAGACGCCCTGCCCACCCTCCCCAGCTTACCACTTTAGTTCTTGCTCTCCCCCATAGGACCTTTGGCCCATGGGACCTGATCCCGAAGGGCAGAATTGAGTCAGAGGCCTTAGAAGCACTGTGAGGGACAGTCACAACTCCCTTTCCACATGGAATGGGAAGTGCTCCTGTGCCCTGAAGATGCCCAGGTGCCTCTGCCTTCCACTGCAACACCCCTTCCCCCATCGTGACACCCTCTCCTTCATCCCAACTGGAAGGAACCAAAGGCTATCATTTATTCTCAAATTTACTCACTCCCAATCCCTTGCATATTTATTTCTAACATTCTGATTCTCAGAAGTGAAATGAAATAACTGCAAGTGGGGGAAATTAAGCCAAGCTGGAGATGGGGAGGAGAACCTTTGTCATGTTTCAGGGTTGAAGAAAAGAAAAACTCTTTAGCCAAGAGGCTATTCTATTTTAGGCAATGTTTGGGTACATCATTTAATTAAAATTCTGACAATAATTATGTAGAGAGTATTATTCCCACCTCATCCATGGGGAAACTGAGGCTCAGAATTCGGTTGGTGACTGTCTAAAGTCATATAGCTAGAAAGTGGCAAGGCTATAAGATTAGGCCCTAATCTTTCAAACTCTCCTAGGAGAGTAAGCATGCTTTGCTGGTGAGGGCTACAGAGGAAAGCCTGAGAGCTCTGTCCATCCATCTCCCAGCTTCCCTGAGGAGGAGGGTGAATCTGGCTGAATCTGCCAGAAGCTATGCCTCCAGATCACGAATACACACTAGGCTTTCTTACAGAGGTACTGGGCGCTACAGGCTGCTCTGCTCCCCTCCTTTCCCTAGTTGTCATCTCCTGTACTGCACCCACTCATTCCTTTGACCCCAACCTGTCAAAGGCTTGGGTTCCAGAACCATTACCTAAACCCTTTCTTTCCCTGCCTCATGCCTGAGTTTCTTCTTTCTATCCCACTTCAACATGATTGAGGATATCACAAAGATGCCTCCAGAGAAAGCAGGAGATGCACATTATCTAAGGGTGCATACTAAGCATGGCTCCAAGGTCTGCAAAATCCAGGGCCTGGTGTTACCAAGCAGTTGGATCCCCTGATCAGGGTGGGAAGCGGGAGAGGTGGATGAGTGGGAGTCCTGGAGCAGGGTCCAGGACCGGGGATCCTCATTCTTGAGGAAAGGCAAGAGGAAAGGGAAAAAGAGGAGACACAGAAGAGGACAGAAAATTGTATAAATGACTCCTATCCAGGGAAAACTTTATGATTATTAAAAAGTTTTTAAAAATAGATTGTGTAAAATTAATGCTGATGAAATGACAGTTCTTTGTAAATTCTTTATGACTTACAGCTAATTACCATGCAGCACAGTAACAATTGTGTATTTCATTAAATACAGTTCAGAATAACTTCACAGTACATTTTAATTAAAATAAAATTCTTAACTCTTTCTATACTCTCAGGACTGATAGAGTTTCTCTTAGATCCAGCATTTGGCATGACTATTATATCACCCATTGTGTAATCACACACACACACAACTGGTAGTGTGTTAATCCTATGACTCTAACATTCTGAGAGACCTAGATGGAAACCATGCTTTATGAGAAGGAGTTTTATCTTTGGAAATTTATTTTAAGCATTTAAAACATTGGCAAAGCTTTTGCCATACTGAACTCAAGTCTCATACATTTAGGAACTCATTACCCCAATTTTGAAGTATATAAAATATGTAAGTTAAATACCATTAGGTTGCAAAGCATTGAAACACTGAAGTCTGATCATCTGGGACCCACCTTGTCGTAAATATACCTGACATCCCAAATCTTCTAAATAATTGGGCTACTCATTTTATAATGCTATCTATGATCACTCAATTTCATAAGACTAAGAGAGAATTTAGTTTTTGTTTTTTAAATCCTATAAACTTGCAAATATACTTGCATGAAAATTTTTTTAATCTTAAAAATAAAAAATATTGCTAGTCCTTTTAAAAATCTAGTTGAATTTTTTCTCCAACTAAAATTCTTCAGAAATTTAAAAGGGAACCTTCTTTCTTTGGGGGCAATTACTTCACAGAATACATACAAAAATATCTTTTCTAATAGAAATGGTATAAAGTTGTAAGCTATTAAAGCATTTAATTGCATAAAATTTGCCTAAAATTTTATAGTTTCAAAAAGTAGGATAATTTATACTTTGTTCTTTATAAAAAGACTCTATATCAGAGAAACATGTAATTTTCTCAAAGTATAACTTGATTAACTTGATCTTTTTCAAGCAGCAATGATAATCTATTAATGCAACACCCACATAGCTCTTCAGGAGTGGTTAGGGACCCTAAAGAGAGAGAAAATATTTCAGGAGATCTTTATTCCCACCATTTCTTCAAGGTAGAGGTCAAAGGTCAACTACAGAGCTTTAATGGCAGTCAGAATTGGGTTCAAATTTTGGCGCCATTACTCATTCACATAGTGACATAAGCAATGTCCTTATATTCTTAGCCTCTGTACCCTCTTTTGCAAAATGAAGATAATAGTAGTATCTGCTTTTGCATGTGACTGTGAGATTTAAATAAACCATTTAAGGGGCATAGTCCAGTATCTGGCACAATACAATCTATAAAATTTGTTTTTATTATAAGTGACACTTTACCTCTCTCTGTTAGCTTTTGTGCCTTCCTTTTTTCTCATGAAAATCTAGGCAGTACTTTTAAACCTGGAGTATATTTCTGTAAATAGGATCTCAGGCTCTCTTCAGCCATTGGGAATACTTGTTTTTAACCTGTGCCTAATATTAATTTTTCTCCCTGGAATCACAGGTGTGTTTATGAGTGTGACTGTCTACATGTGCATGTGTATATATCCATCTAGCTCATGAAGACATTCAGGCTGGTCTCTTCGTTGACTCATAAAGACCTTAAGATTTTAATATGAGTCATGGATAAAATCCAGTATGCCATTCATTATATAGAAGAGTTATACGCCTAATGCTAGCAACTTGTTCCAAATAACAATCCACTCTTGTAAGATGCATACAAAAAAGATGGAGTGATATGTCCCCTCCCAGAACATTCTGGTCCTCCCTGGTATTTCAGAATGGTCAAAAGTGAGAAGCAGACTGGTATAGGATAAAAGGTAGGGTCTTTCTCTTATTTGTCTCCTATGACAGATGCTGTTGGTTGATTGTCCCCTTTTTCCTTGCATAGGGTTTGGGGGGCTGTGTGCTTCAAGCAAGTCTGCGTCCATTTCTAGCCATGAGAGGGGGGGAGAATCTAGATCATTAGACCAATCACTCAAATTGCACTCCTCCTATCAATGATTGCTTCAGCAGTGAGCATGTAGCACAATTCCAGCCATTGATACTTGTGAGGAAGTCTGAAAAAGAGGCTACTGGGAAAGGATTGCACATTCTTTAAAATGTCCACCAAGAAGGGATGGTCTCTCCTGGCCTTTGTTGTGCATATATGAGGATGTGGTGTTTAGAGCTGCTGCACCCATCTGGTAAAAGGCTTATATGATTAGGATGGCTGCAGTGGAGAAAGATGGAAAAGACCTGATATCACCATGAGGTCACTGAAATAAGCAGTCTTGGAACAAACACTCTATTTTTGCCTACGGAAGTCTACCCTATGGACCTATTATATTTAAGCTGTTAGAGGCTGGGTCTTCTGAAACTGGCAGTTAAAGACATCTCAAATGATTTACACACCAGCCAAAAAACCAAACCAGAAACCTCTTGCAAGAAACCCATACCTTAGGAGATCAAATGGGTTCAGTATTCTGCTGGAGTCTATGGCTGACTTTGTTCCAGGGATGAAGATTATCTCTAATGATTTTCAACTTAGCCTGTTGTCTGTTTTAATGCCTTTTTGAAAAAGAGATTAACTCTCTGTAGGCTTATTAATCTCTTGTTTCTTTTTATTTTATTATTGACTTTCCAATATCTTATCAAGAAATATGTAATCGTTTGTACTCACATAAAAATTTTTAAATCACTTTTATTTTTGCATGCTATATGCTAATGAAGTGATTTTAGTATCTTTCATCCATTTATTTCTTTTTTTTAATTTCAAAAAATTAAGGGGGTACAAATGTTTTACATTATATAGATCACTTTTATAATGCTTGAGTCCTGGTTATTACCCCAGTTAGAATAACTTTTATTAAAAAGTCCCAAAACAGTAAATACTGGCATAGATGCAGAGAGAAAGGAATACTTATCCATTTATTTCTATTTTATTATGTTTCCTTTTTACCTCTTAGTTTTTATACTTTACTTACTATTCCCATGTACTCTTTTTATCTTTTTTGCTTTCAGTATAGTTTACCTTTTAAATATGTGAATATAGTTTTGAAAGAGGCATGATGTATAGAACAAGTATGAAATTTTGTGTCAAACTTTGGTTTAAATTTTATCTCTATCATCTACTTTCTGTGTAATTTTTGGAAAATTCCTTAACCTAAAGCTAGAACAATGGCATTGACTATGGAATGTATTTAACTGTAGAACCAATCCTAAGGAAGCAAGTGTAGGGATTAGGATGACATGTTATATGCCCTAAAATTTTTTAATTATATTGCTACCCAAAATTGGAAGAGGAAGAGAGAAAGAGGGTGGGAGGTAGATTAAATTCACTATGGTTTCATGCATAACAAGTGTGAGTTAAAAGACTCCACAACAAGCTGACCAAGTATTTAAAGTATAAGAACATCAAAGTGTAAAGAGCTAAAAGCTAAAAATATAATATGTTAACAAAAATTGAGCAGTGGAGAGCCAGAAGAAAAGGAGCAGGGAAGGGGAAATATGATAATGTTATCATTTCACATATTAAAGAACTAAAATATAATGTCAAAAGAATTAAGTCTAAAAGTGGTAAATACAATTAAAGATAACCTGTAGAACAAAAATACACATCTTTCTAAATGTGTTAAAAAACCAAAACAAATGAACAGATAGTAAAAACTATAGAGAAATAGATATGTTTCTCTTTCATATATATGTATATATAAATATGTATGTATATATGTTCATATGTGTGTACATATAACAGAGTATAAAATATGAAAGACTTCTGGACTTCTTTGTTATGCAAGACAATAAATCCCTTTATGTTTAAGCCTTTTGTGTTGGGTTTTTGAAACTTGTAGTCAAAGGCATCCCAAATGATTCACCTACCAGCTAAAGGATACTTAACCATAAGTCTCTTGTAAGAAACCTAACTCTTCTTTCCAGAGCTAAAACCAAACATATCTGTTTCATTATAATAGATGAAATAGACTTAAATTGCACCCCTATTGCAAGAAACGAATTTCAAATTGGCTTATAAAGCAACATCCAACTTTATGCTGTAGATAAGAAACATACCTTAAAGTGGTACATAAGGGTTGAGAAATAAAGATACAGGCAAAGGTATATCAGATAAATACAAACAAATGCGTACTTTTTTAATAACAGGAGAGTGTGATGTCAGGAAATGCAAGAGAAAAGAGTGTTTTACGGAAGAAATTTACAATGATGTTAGATGTCACCAGGAAACCAACTAAATTAAGAACAGGGAAGAATTTCTTGAATTTAGCCAGCAGTGAGATTGTGTAAACTTTACAACAATAGTTTCATTGGATTGGTGAGGCAAAAGCTAGTGTGTGATGACTTCAAAATCTTTTTGGAGAACAATTAGGGTCAGGATGGCTTCACAAAGTTAAGAGTAGGGAGCAGCGCTATCTAATGAAATAGTATAGGGCCCTATGAATGAGAAAGACAGCTGTTGTGCATTTTCTGTTAACTTAGATGTCATTTTGAGATCTAATTCTACGCAGGACATTCTCTATAAACAAACATCTAAGTATGAGGACTCAGGAGCAAAAATAGTTCTTTTCCAAGAGGGGTCACTAATATGATAGCTGGCACGAGCCACATACACCTTACGAATGACCACTCTCACCAAGAGAGCTCCCTGGCTTGAGTCCATTGGGGAGAATAGAAGTATCTGGTGCCACTTTCTACTTGTCTCAGCATCTAATAAGTAGGTTCTTTCCCTAACATCTATTGAGTGCTCTATTTGATCAGCCCTCATTGAAGGCATAGGGAGGAATGGAAAAAGCCACTTCCCCACCAAGAGTTCATCCATCCAACCCAGATGGCACCCATAATGGCATCCCAATTGCAATTGTTCAATTGTTTTTATACATAGATGTTACATTTCTGAACAGTCATCATGAGCGGAAATGGGAAAAGGTGGGTTGATGTGAGTGAATAACTGAGGCTTAATTTAAGGGGCAGCTTTGAAAAGTACCGTGAAAGACTGAGAAGGAATTTTATCGACGTGGGAGAGGGGGTTGCCATAGCTGCAGGGAGAAATCCTGAAGGAAGTGGTGGAACTCTGAGGAGGAGACCCACAGAAGGTCCAGCTGAAAAGAACATAGAGATGGTGGGGAACAAGGGCTTTAGGGAGTGGTGAAATCACAGTCTGGAATATGAAATCAGGTGCAAGATACAGGGAGTTGTCAGAAGGGGTAAGGGTTAGTTCACTCGGGCAGGTGCTGAGCTTATGCCATGTGTTTATCGTGGCTTACAGTCTGAGGGAGGTGGCATGTAAACACAGAACTAATCATGAGGTATGCATAAAACCTGGGAGTATGCAGGAAGGAGAGACTCACAGCACTGGATTCTTAGAGGTGGGCCTTTCTGAAAAGAAGAGTTTTCCATATCAACAAGGAGAGAAAGAGACTTTCATGGAGAGAGAACATGAGCAAAGGTACAGATAAGAAATTAATAGTAACAGTAGTAATAACCAACACTTATTTCATGGTTATTGTGTACTAGGTGCTTTACTGGCACCCTCTCCTTTCCCCACAATGACCTCATGCAATAGGTTATATGTTCTTGTTAAACAGATAGGAAACTGAGGTTATAAGAGGTTAATGAATTTGCCCCTGTTCTCACTCCTGGTAGGATGGAACCTAGATTCAGTCCCAGCATCTCCATGCTTAACCACACACACCACTGGCCAGATCCCCACAGAGGAAGAGGATTTTCTCAGAGGCCAAGTTCAAGTTTTCAGGAAAAGAGCTCCAGTCACAAGCCACTGCCCAGCAGTAGAGCATTCTTTTATGTCCACCCTCTTCTTTGTTCTTGAAACTTCTTTGTTCTTGAAACTCTTCACTCCCACAGGGAAGTGTTTAGCAGAGAAAGACTGGTCAATTTTATCTCAACTCTATTAAGACATCTTTGTTTGTTTTTGGTCTTTAATATAGAGTGTTAAATAATAGATACGGGAATTGCTAAATTTTTGTTTGGACCATAGCATAGGACAATCTGTATTTTAAAAATTGAAAATAATAATAATAATGAAAAGCACTACCTTTGATGACCAAGTTAAAGATTAGCGGCTAAGATGACCTCTAGATGCTTATTTTTACTGTAGTAGATTTCTGATTGTCAAACTAAAATGTCTCATTTTATGAGCATTTGGTCTATTTGAAAGAAATGCAGATTATCTAAGGATTTTTCCATTGTTAAACTTGCAGCCCTGTCTTAACATCCACTCAAATATGTAATAACTTGTTATCATAAAACCTGCAGCAGAAATGAATACTAAAATTTTCATGCAACCCTTCTGGGATTGTACCATCTGAATAGATATATCTTTTCTTTGATGTCGTTGAAATTATTTTTAGGTAATCAGTACTGTCAGTGGAACACTGAATATTGGCAGAATAAAAAATTCTTCCACATTCTCATTACTATTTAACACCTCACTTCCAGTTTTTAGGTCATCCATGATTTGATTCAGCCCTGAAAATCCCTATATAGATGGTATTTTAGGTTGGTGGTAATGTCTAGTCCTTAGAAAAGTTATATCTAGAAAATTCTCTCGCGCGCGCACGCACACACACACACACACAGGCACAGAGTTTCATACAAAGTTTCCAAGACCATCCCATGACTAAATGGACAGCTCTTCCCTGCCTCTCAGAGGGCCAATGGATGACCTGTGTAGTTCTACACAATTGTCTTGACCTCCTATAGCTTCCCCCAGGCTCTCAAAACTGGACCTGACCAGGGTATTAGTAGAAACAGCTTCAGTCTCAGCCTGTCCTGACCTGGTAACCAGATGCTCCCAGGTAAGATTAATTTTACTTACAGTAAGCATGCTCCAGATTCAAAGGAGTATGCTGGCCCTCCTTCAACCCGCATCACTCACCCCATAGATGAGGCTGTGGTACTAACAAAAATATATCTATATACCTGGAAACTAGTGTTTAACAACTCCATAGTTGATTTAGTGCAGCCTGCTGGTGTGCTTTCAGAATATTTACTTTCTCATTAATGTATAGGCAACTTATTAAAAAGAACAATCAGTATATAAGTTGAAATGATCAAATTAAACCAAAATCTGTAACAAACATGAGACTGTAATCACCATGTTCATATGAGACTACTTAAATAACACTAGCAAATTTTCAACAACTCACTTCTCCAAATAAAAACTTGTAGATCAGCTGTGCAAAATGCTAAGCCATGGAAATGTTTTTTTCCTTTTTAACTTACTTATCTCTCCCAAAAGTATACATTTTTCAGAAATTTTCCTCTTTAACCCATTTAGCATTTTTCCTCATGCAATTCTTAAAACAGATATGAGGTAAATTAGAATTATATTAATTAAAGGTCATTAAATTAGCAACAATATAAATAATTATTTTATAAATTGTTATCAGGGACATTTTCTATAGTTAACCTTCCAAGGCAGCTTTGTCTAACAGAAATATGAACCACAAGTGCAAGCCACATACATAATTTTAAATTTTTTTAGTGGCCACATATAAACAGTAATGAGAAATAGGTTAATATATTTTATTTAACCTATTCTATTTAAAAATGTCATTTCCATATGTAATCAATATAAACTAATTAAGGATTTATTTTACATTTTTTATACTTAGTCTTCAAAATTGGGTATGTATTTTTTAGTTGCAGCACATCTCAATTCAGACAAGCCACATTTCAAGTACTCAGTAGCCACATGTAGCTAGGGGCTACCATGGTTGTAGGGAAAGTTCAATGTCATATGCATACTGTGCTACTATATTAGGTGATAGAAAAAAATAATAAAACATGGCTCCTACCCTCAATGAGGTCAAAGTACAGGGATTCTTTCAGACTGGGTACCTTCCTTGGGTGTGTGGGGCTACTTATATGCACCTTTATGCCAATTAGAGACACTCTGTTCCCGAGTCACCTGACTCCCATCTGTCAGAAAATGGGCATAATGTACTGATTTTATTAAAACAAGGTATTCTATTACCATCAACCAGAAAACTTTTTAATAAATATACCAACTTATGAGATCCACAAAGTAAACGATCTGTCTCTACCTACCACCCACCCTCACCACTTGGATGTGGTGACTTTGAGCAGTGAATAACCTGCACAGTCATACCAGGACATCTGCTTATTCCCTTGGCCTACTCCTGGCCATGGCACCTTCTACTTTCCCCAATTTCTTTCCTGCCCAGACCCCAACCAACAACAGCACAGGACTCTTTATTTTAGAATCCTGCTTCAGAAAGTCCACTGCCCCTGATTACAGTGCAAATTGTAAAGCAGGATACATATTTTCAGTGTCCTATCCTTTTTCTGTTCTCCCCTACCCCCTGCATGCCATCATCCTCTTTCAGGGAGGGCTAATAGATGATCTGTCCTTCTAAAGAACAGTCTTGACCACTCATAGCCTCTTCCAGACTCTAAAAGCTGGGCAAAACCAGGAAATTTTTTATCAACACAATCCACTTTCAGAGAGGATTCAGACAGCGGTCCTTAATTCTATGTTATATATTTAATACAATACTTCATGTTTCTCTGGAGTTTTCACATTAAAAGCACCCTTGGTGCTATGGAGATGAAAGTCTACATTCTCAGTTAAACTAAGTTCAAGCCTCATCAAGCAAGTAAGGGGAGCATCATCTTCCTGGAGCTGCTGAAATGTTGCTAATGAAGTGAAAACCAACCTTGGCTTCGGTGTGGCCCTGCCAGAGAGGCCCGTCAGTTGCACTTTCTTACTTCATCTTCCTCTATACCTTTGCCACAGCGTGGTGGGTATCTTTTAAGCTTTATTTTATTTTTAACAGTAGTAACATTCATTGGATGTCGGGCAGGTCCACACCTATTCACACCTAACAGGTGCAGGGCGCACTGCCTGGGGGATGGGCACACTTGAAGCTCTGACTTGGGTGGGGCAAAGGCAATGCGTGTAAACTAAAAATTTGTACCCCTGTAATGTGCTGAAATAAACAAAAATACAAACAATAATTGTATGTATTTCTAGGGTACAATGTGATGTTTTCATGTATATTTGGAATCTCTGCTTGATTCTTTCTTTTTCCCTCCAATGGGAAAAAGAACCCACATCTGCTTGATTCTTAAAGTGCTTTTTGTCTCACTTAATTTTAGGGCATAATTCTTGAGTTTACCATATATTAGAAGTATTTACATTCAGTTTGTGTTTATTTCCAGAAATGCAATGATATGGCCCAAGATTGAACGTTAACATGATAAATTATGCTTATCGTCTAGCACCCTTTATGGTTGAATTAACTAGCAATGGCCTTGTTTTTAAGTAATTAAAGTACTTAATTAATTCTTAATTCTAAAGCTGAGAAAATAGCATGGCATTTTGAGTTTCTAATTCAATACTTTGCTACATTTTTTAAAATAGTGTAAGGGAAACCGATTTATCCATTAGGCACAGTAGCCACCATGCCCAGGGCCCACCATACTTATAGGGGCCAATGGAAATGTTTTAGTTTTTTAAAATTCAGAAGGGAAAACTAAATATAATCCTACTTGAATTATATTTGTCTTTATACTAATGTACTGGTACAATATAATTTTTAATATTTTTTATGGAGGAAGGGGCTCACAAAGACAAAAGTGTCTGCAGGGGTCCTCAAACTTTTTAAACAGAGGGCCAGTTCACTGTCCCTCAGACTGTTGGAGAGTGCGCATTGTGGGCCCGGGATGAGTCGGCTGCTAACCAGGACAGGCAGCAGTGGCAAAAACACCTGGCCGGCGGATAAATGTCCTAGGTGGGTGGCATGTGGCCCGAGGGCCGTAGTTTGAGGACGCCTGGTCTACAGCCTATGAAAGTGTTAACATGGCCCTGCTCTAGGTGGTATTACAACTCCTGTAGACAGTCTTAGAGATATTCTATTTTTCCTAAACAAAGAGTAAAATATCCTTCAAAATTTCTCTCCAACTATTTGCAAAACTTCTCTAGCAAAATGATAAGCTAGAGTTTTCCTAAGAATCTAAATGTTCTTAGAAAAAGAAGGCGTAGAACGTGAGAGTCTGGACTCTCTAACTTGTTTTCAGATCCTCAAGGAACATTCCCTTTTTAGCTAATACAGTTCAAGGTCAAAGGAGATTTTGAACGTGCTAATTAAAATGTTAGATATTGCTTGAGCAGAAGAAAATTAATTTTTATCCACACATTTTGAGAGTGATTCATGAATGAGTGGGATAACATGTCAGACCATCTCAGCCCCTAATTGCTTATCAAAAGTTAAGCTATTACATCAAATCAAATTCACTAAAATATAACTTCATTATAAAAGTGAAGTCAAAGTTAAAAGAGAATCAACAGGTCAGGTAAGTATTAGCATTATGGGCCTCTGTAAGCCTAAGATTGCTTTTATGTTGTGGAATGTGTGAGTTGCTGACAAAGAAATATCTGTGGCAAGAGTCCAGCAAGTGTGTGAGGCAAGAATACTAGCACAGGTTGCAAATCCATTAAACTAAAGGCAAAGCTGGAATTTGAGCAGCAGGCTCTGGATCCCAGCCAGCACTCCTTACCTTAGCAAGGATTAGGCAGTCCGTGTGCCAAGACTGGATGGGGGCGGTACATAAGCAGATGCCAGAAGATGAACTGCAGTAGGACACAAGGTTTGGAAGACACCAGGAGATCAGGTAGGTGCATCTGCAAACATGAGGTAGCTGAGGAACACTGTTGGAAAGCCACAGGTGATGATGCTTCATGAAAGGTGAGACTTAACTAGCTTACAAGGAGCCACACCTGGGGTAGCTTCTTTAGAAAAGGGCATAGGTAGACCTTGCTTTGAGGGATGTGCTGTGGCACAGCTGTAGCTATACAACTAGAGCCTATAGCAGCTCTGTTCCTTCACACCATGAGTCACCATCCGTGGCTTCATCTCCCAGGACACTAATGCCAGCTGGAGATACCCCAGAGCTGTACATAATTGGTATCCACCAGATTTTAGCTGTGTTTTTTACGTAGGCTGAAAATAGACATAAAAATGTTGAGACTTGCACAAAATCATGTAGTCTCCTAAGGCTATAGATTTTAAACTGTGAGATAGATATTATATAATCACTGTCATTTGAAGAGATAAAGATCGTGCAACAAAAATGTAGAAGAAAATTATTATAGAGGTTTGTTAGGCAATTAATAAGAATATTATGCTATTTTCCAGGATTTTTTGTTTGGAGTATTTTTAGCATTTTTAAGTTTATAATGTGTTGTCATTTCTTTTATTGTCCTTAAATTTGTATTTGTAATTTTGTATTTTTCTTAAAGACCTCCCCACAAATTGTATAAACTAAAGGTCTCATAAATCCTGCCTCTGCTCCTGTCTTCTGCATACCCACACCCAACCAGGAGATTCAATTCCTGAATCATTCCAGTGAAGAGACACTTCTCTCTAGTTACTTACAAAAAGAATTAAAATGAAGGATGCTAAGAATGTTTGGCATAAAAAGGGAAATGCCCTTCTATCAATCAAGGGTGAGCATAAAGTTCAGTTGCTTAGGCTATATTGTTTATAGTGTTTAGCCACTACCTATCCTAAGCAGGTGTGTAAGAGGCAGAAACGAAGCAGTGGGCATGTTTAAAATACAACCCTGGCCAATCTGGCCATATTTTTGCATCATCATCACCAGCTTATGATATATTCCACATTGGATAAACTCTGTGAGTCTGGGGTGACCCCTAGAAGGTTTTCCTTCCAGCTATAAGAGGTAACCAAGGCTAGTTCTGGTCATTCTAACTGCTGTCTAAACAATAGGTAAAGATGGGGTCTTGGGAGTGAGCCCCTTTCCTCTGATTCTCTTCACTGTCTGAAGTGTTTTGAACTAACATCTGGTACTATGTTTCTAAACCCATTCGCTGTAGATTAAAGACTAAACAGTGGGATCCTTAACCTCAGCCCGTCTTGGTTTACAATTCTTATTCCTATAATTCTTACCACCTCACGCCCATCCCAGGGTTGCATGCCCCAGTTAACAAAGTCTAGTGGATAATGATGCTCATGATGATAATTACGATAATGACCGATATTAATTGAACACTTACTAGAACACATTATTATCACTGCTTTTTTGTATTATCACATTAATCATCACAGCTGTACGATGAGATAGGTACTGTTATTATTACTGTTTTACCAATGGGGAACCTGAGACTTAGAGAGATTGCTTAACCAAATTATTTGCAATAGACACTGTAATGTTTGTTGAATGAATAAATAAAATAGAGTGTGCCTGGAGATCATTAAAATAGAGATTTCCTAAGTAGAAGTTCAATAAAATGGAAGGAAAGGAGTGGATCGGGTAAAAAATAATGAGATCCTCCAGTTAGTTGGGACATAACTTGGAGAGCATATCTATATAACTTGGATCCATAGGTGTGTATGTGGGAGGGGTATTGACAGGCAAATGTAATTGTTCTATTTGGCACTTTGTGGCTTTTGAAATATCTTCAATGGCTTTGCTAGTCATTAGCAGCAGCGTTTTTTCCCAGATGATTTTTTTCTGATACTTAACTTGGAAATAGTAATGAGACAAGCAGCCATGAAGCTGGCTTATCAGTTCACTTAATCTTACCGTTATGACTATGTTTCCTGAAAAGAGTTCAGGATAATTATTTTAGGGTTTATTTTTAAAAATAATAAAAACTGTGTGAAATTATGACCGCAATGTAAGTAAACTTATCATCTGTTAGTTCTTCTGATCTATTCTCTGCATCATGTTCTTCTTTGCCTCATACGTTTTATCATCACATTTCAGACTTCTTAACACTCTTTTTTCTTAAAAAAAAAAGTCCAATGTTCTTTAAATTCATTCCTCCTTTTGCTTGTCCTAGTCATCATGAATAAATTGTGTATGTATGAAGATGTCAGTGTATATAGATGAACGATGTGAATCAGAATACATTAAAGTGACACTGCCAGTCTTCTTTCAACACCAACCTCACAAGCATACAAGCATAAATTTCCTTTTTTTTTTTTTCCTTAAGGAAAAAAATCTTGCTACAAAAAGGCGTTCTCAACTGTTTAAGATTGCTTTCTGGGGGCATATTTCAAATAAGTGTCAAAAGTTGCAATTTAAGAAATGAGAAAAGATTTTATACTCAAAAAAGTTTCAAGGGGAAAGTACTTTTGTTTTAATACTCAGAGGGGATGAACTCACCCAGAGCTACTTTGTGAGCAGAGACATAGAGACAGTACAGGTTTTCTGCAAAGGAGGTTTTATGAAGTTAATTTTATTTAGTATTAGCTTTCATTATAAACTTAGGTGGTGTTTCCTGGGTAAAAATGGCCCTTAGACACAATGAAATCATACTGAAGAATTGAGAGATTCTTTATATAAAAAAATTTTTAAATAACCTTTTGATTAAATATTAACAATATCTAAAATATGAACATAATTTAAATACTAATGCTTAAACTTTTCAGCAGCTAATATTTAATAACCATCTATGAACTAATATTTTGTTTTTGTATATTTAACTAATGAACAAAATCTATTAAGCACAAAAATAAGAATATGGTACTTGCTGACACTTATGAAGTACCAAATATTGTTGGCCATTAGCTCTTCAAGTTTAGCAGTCATATACCTGGAGGGAATGCAGGCTTCTACCTGCCGCAGTTAAAACAAGACGAAAGACAAGAAAGTGATTTTTCTTGACATGGAGTTATCGTTTGATTGATGAATTTCCCAATTTGAAATTATTTAAGTAAATTGGTAATGCAAGAAATTTCTTATAAATATGACAGAAGCATTCATAAAATTTTAATTCTGTAGAATTTCCACCAGTACACCAATTTGCCTTTACTTCAAATTCTAACATTTACAGGAGATGCTAAACATAAGTTTTAAATTGACACCAAGGAGAAACAGTGACTTCCAAGGTACAAGACCTATTACTTTATTAGATATTTAAGGTTATAGATTAAAGGTTACAGTTTACTATAAGAGTTCTTTCCACACATAGTTATTTAGCAGATCTCTTCCTTTTCCACTCTTTGAAGCTCCCATCTTTCTCAGAGGACTTGAGAGCTGGGAGGTAAATATAGCAAGAGGTACAGAGATATGGAAGGGTAAGGCTGAAGAGCTTTGAGGTGAGATTTCAATAGCCTGGGAATTGTCCATAACAAGCAAGCTTTCTGACTCTGCAATTTTTTATGGTTAGGCATTAAAAGAAAATTAACATGTACCCAGCCAAATAGATTATACTCCCAAATCTTACATGTGAGGCCATTAGTCTTAGAAACATACATAGAGAGCTATATTCCTGCGGATTATATTTGGAGAAGTGATATTAAAATTCATAAATGATTTGGGAGATCATGGAAATTGTTATACATAATTCATTGGAGAAAGTTTGATTATGTCTTAAACTTAAATCATTTTAAAAAATGCATATGTCCCCCAAACCTACTAATTTAAATATATAATCCATATTTTACTTTTTAAACTTATAAAAATGCATTAAAATCTGTCATCAAAGTTAATTTTTTCCTGTATCTTAAATTTCATAATTTCAAAACAATATATTTTATGCATCCTCCTCAATCTCTCATCAAGACAAGTATTTCATAATCTAAGTAACAAAATGAAAATTAAAATAATCATGACATTTTTTATTAGATCTGTGCAGTGATTTGGAATTGACTTTTTCAAATAGCCACGTTTGTTGTTTTTAAAACAACATTGAGGTGACTGTATGTTTCCCCATATGAAAACTTTCAGTGAGTTCAGCCAGTCATATAAGGCTGTTTTGCCTGAAAATGGCTCTTTTGCTAAATTTTGCAAACACTTTGGCATCAAATTTCAGCATAACAGAAACACAAAGTTAACATTTCTGTTAGCTGATTTTTAAAGTTTAAAATAACTGAATAGAAAAGTAAAAGGGACCAGAGGCAGAGTAGAAAAATTAAGATGAAGATAAGCATTAAAAAAGAAAAGAGAATATCCTTCACCTTGAGTCTGAATGAGTCCTTGTGGGTTAGATGTGTTTCCTGGAGACAGCAGATACTAGGCTTGTATGTTTTTCTATCCATTCAGCCAGCCTTTGTCTCTTGAGTGGGGAGTTCAAGTCATTCACATTTATTGAAAGAATTGATAAGTGGGGTGGATTTCTCTTCACACTGTTGAGTAGAATATACTGCTTTGTTTTACCTCGTTTTACCTCTTGAGCCTTTGTGGTATCCGTGCTCTGACCTTCAGCTTTCAGATGATTTTATACTGGTGGGTGTTTATTGTTCTGATCCTTGTATAATGCAGTTCTGAGTACTTCCTGCAGGGCAGGTCTTGTCTAGACAAATCGCTCAGTGTTTGCTTGTCTGAGAAAGTCTTTATTTGTCCTTCATATAAGAAACTTAGTTTTTCAGGATACAAATTCTAGGCTGGCTATTATTCTGTTTGAGAAGACTGAAAATGGGGCCCCAATCCCTTCTGGCATGTAAGGTCTCAGTTGAGAAATCTGTAGTTCGTATGATAGGTTTTCCTCTGTAAGTTGGCTTCTGCTTTCGCCATACTGCTCGTAAGAGTACCTCTTTCTTGTTTACTTTGGCCAGTTTGATGACTATGTGGTGTGGTGATTGCATCTTTGCAATGAATGTCCCTAGAGTCCTTTGAGCTACTTGTACCTGGATATCTAGATTTCTAGCAAGGTCATGGAACTTTTCCTCAATTATTCCCTCAAATAGATTTTCCAACCCTTGTGTATTTTGTTCTTTGTCCTCATGGATGTCTATGATTTTTATGTTTGGCATCTTTACATAATCCCACATTTCTTTCATTCCTCTTGTTTCTCAGATCTTTCTGTTTGATTTGTTTAACTCAGAGGTGTTGTCTTCAAGCTCTGAAATTCTTTCTTCTTTCTGATCTAGCCTATTCTTAAGGCTTTTCATTGTGCTTTGTATTTCCTTGAATGAGGTTTTCATTTCCAAAAGTTCTGTTTGATTTTTTTAAATAATTTGATCTCCTTAGTAAATTTTTCATTCATTTCCTGCATTGTTTTTCTGGTCTTTACATTGGGTTTCTATTTTCTCTTGTATTTCATTGAGCTTCCTTACAATCCATATTAAGAATTCTTCATCTGTCATTTCAATCTTTTCATGTTGGTTCATATCCATTGGTAAAGAGTTATTTTCATTTGGTGTCCTTTGACTCTGATTTTTCATGCAAATGGAAACCAAAAGAAAGCTAGTGTAGCCATTCTCATATCAGATAACATAGACTTTAGCAAAAGTAAAGAAAGACAAAGATGGTCATTATATAATGGTGGAGGAAATAATTCAACAAGAAGTCATAAAATCCTAACTATTTACTATTTATACACCTAACACAGGTACACTCAGATTCATACATCAAACCCTACTTTATTTAAACAAAGTGATAAACAGCAGCATCATAATAGGAAGGAACTTCCACAACTCACTGACAGAATGGAACAGATACTCCAAGCAGAAAATAAGCAAAGAAACAATGGGCTTGAATGGAACTTTAGAACAAATAGGCCTAACAGACATTTACAGAACATTCTACTCAAAAACCACTGAATATACATTCTTCTCATCAACTTGTGGAACATTCTCTAAGATGGATCACATCCTAGGCCACAAAACATGTCTCAACAAAAATTAAAAAAACAAAAATAGAAATTATACCATGTATTTTCTCAGACAACAGTGAAATAATAGTAGAAATCAATTCCAACAGAAACACCCAACTCTACACAAAATCATGGAAATTAAACAACCTACTGCTGAATAGTTATTGGGTCAAGGAGGGAATTAACATGGAAATCAAAAGATTCTTTGAACTAAATGGCAAAAAGGACACAAGAAGACACAAAGTTTACAAAGTTATCAAAATCTGTGGGATTTAACAAAAGCAGTCATAAGAAAAAAGTTTATAGCAATAAATGCCTACATCCAAAAGATAGAAAGAATCAACATTCTAATGAACTGGCTCAAGAAATTGGAAAATGAAAAGCAAACCAACCCAAAACCCAGCAGAAGAAAAGAAATAACTAAGATCAGAACAGAACTAAAGGCAATTTATAACAAAAGAATCATACAGAAGATTAATAAAACAAAAAATTGGTTCTTTGAGAAGGTTAACAAAGGTGACCTAGATTAACCAAAAACAGAAAAGAAATGACCCTTATAAGCTCAATCAGAAATGAAAAAGGAGATATTACAACAGATACCACAGAAATACAAAATGACATCTTTGAAAACTATAAAAATCTCTATGCATATAAACTTGAAAACATTGAGGAAGCGGAAGAATTCTTGGAAACACAAAACCTCCCTAGGCTCAGTCCAGAAGAAATAGAATTCCTGAGCAGACCAATATTAAGTAACAAAATTGAAGCAGCAATAAAATATCTCCCAACAAAAAAAAGTCCTGAACCAAATGGCTTCACAGCCAAATTTTACCAGACCTACATATAAGAACCAGTACCAATACTACACAAATTATTTAATAACATGAAGAAGGAAGGCATCCCCCCCAACTCATTCTATGAAGCCAATATCACCTTGATACCAAAGCCAGGAAAGGACACAACAAAAAGAAAACTACAGACTAATATCCCTTGTAAATATAGGTGCAAAAATTCTCAATAAAATCCTAGCAAACCAAATTCAGCTGCATATCAAAAAAATAATTCACCACAATCAAGTGGGATTCATCCCAGAGATACAAGGATGGTTCAACATACACAAATCTATAAATGTGATTCACCAAATAAATAGAAGCAAAGACAAAAAGACCATATGAACCTCTCAATAGATGCAGGAAAAACATTCAGCAAAATTCAGCACCCTTTTATGATAAGAACTCTTAAAAAATAGGCATAGATGGAATATACCTCAATATTGTAAAATCCATATAGATAAACCCACAGACAACATCACACTGAATGGAGAAAAGTTGAAAGCATTTCTGCTTAGAACTGGAACCAGACAAGGTTGCTCACTGTCTCCACTTCTGTTCAACATAGTGCTGGGAGTCCTAGCCAGAGTAATCAGACAAGAGAAGGAAATGAGGGGTATCCAAATGGGGAAAGAAGAAATCAAACTATTGCTCTTTGTTGATGATATGATCTTATATCTAGAAAGCTCCAAAGATTCTGCCAAGAGACTCCTAGAATTGATAAATAAATTCAGCAAAGTCTCAGGTTATAAAATCAATGTGCACAAATCAGTAGCATTCCTATACACCAACAATAGTTGAGCTGATAATCAAATCAGACTCAATACCTTTCACAATAGCAAAAAAAGAAAATCAAGTACCTAGAAATATATTTAACTAAGGATGGGAAAGACCTCTACAGAGAGAACTATGAAACACTGAGGAAGGAAATTGCAGAGGATGTAAACAAATGGAAAAACATATCATGCTCATGGCTTGGCCAAATCAACATTGTTAAATGTCTATACTACCGAAAGTGATTTACAGATTCAATGTAATACCCATTAAAATAGTAATATCAATGTCATTTTTTGCAGCTCTGTAAAAAAATAATTCTACACTTTGCATGGAACCAGAAAAGATCATGAATAGCCAAAGAAAACTTAAGCAAAAAGAACAAATTAGGAGGCATCACTTTACCAGACCTCAACAAGGCTATAGCAACCAAAACAGCATTATACTACCACAAGAACAGAAACATAGACCAATGGATCAGAACACAGAACCTAAGATATATTAATAAAACCATCTTCATATTGCCATCTGATCTTAGACAAAGCAGACAAAAATCTACACTGGGGAAAAGAATCTCTATTCAATAAATGGTGCTGGGAAAACTGGATATCCACATGTAGAAGACTAAAACAGGACCTGCACCTCTCATAATTCACAAAAATTAATTCACAATGGATAACAGACAAACTTAAGGCATAAAACTATAAGAATTATAGAATAAGAGGTTGGAAAAACTCTTCTAGATATCAGCCTAGGCAAAAAATTTATGAAGAAGACCCCAAAGGCAATCACAGCAACAACAAAAATAAATGGCACCTGATTAAATTAAAAAGTTTCTGCACAGCCAAGGGATCAATCAATAGAGTGAATAGACAACCTACAGAATGGGAAAAATATTTGCATGCTATACATCCAATAATCCTAAATTCTCTTATAGATACATAATAATGTCATCTTTAAATAATGAGAGTTTTTTTTTTCCTTTTTAATCCTCATACATCCTATTTTTTTTGTTTCCCATTGTACTAGAGAAGTACAATATTGAAAAGAAAAGGCGATGGTGGACATTCTTTCATAGTTTGAAGGGAAATGTTCACCATTTCACCATCAAGTATATTATATCTAATCAGATTAAGGAAGTTCCCTTCTATTTTTAGTTCACTAAGGATTTTTATCTTAAGTGGATTTTTAATTTAACATTAAAAATATTTTTGCATCAATTGAGATAGTGATATGATTTTTTTCTTGTACTTTTTATTTCTTTGTTTCCTCAACTTCATTTCATTCTTTTTTATGTCTGTCATGTTACTTTTTATAATTGGGTCTCCTCTGCAGATGGCTTTCAGTTTTACATTTCCTTAAATATTTTAAACATAGTTGTTTTAAATTGTGTCCAATAATTCTGGTATCTGAAAACTATACAGCTCTGTTGAGCAGGTTGATTCGTCCCTGTATACCTCTTAGTACATGGTGCCTCCACTGGCAGCAATGCTTTTCCCTTCATTCAACTGTCCGATGCTGAGCTAACTCTTCCTTATCCTTCAATATAATCCTGTAATTATCTCAGTAAGTCTTACCCATTCCATTCCTAAGCAATCAGAGTTGGGTGTACCCCACGCACTTTATAGAAGACAGAAAAGATATATTTAACAACCTAAGAGTTGCAGGGGTGCTAGCCAATATGAATAGACACACAGGCCAGTAAGAACAGATTTCAGCTGTAAACAACCAGTACCAGTGTGTACTAAGTGAATGACAGCTATGCTCAACGCATGTAGTACCATAAGGTATGATAAGATGTGAAGACTATCATGCCGTTCTTTAATTTGCTGTTTACCTATCTCTTATGATAATCTGTGAATCATTATAAACAGAGACCAATCATATTATACTTAACCATGGAATCCTATGCTGCATGGAATCTTGGTACAAAGCAGGCTCTAAAAAAATACTTTTTGAATTAGGTAAAAGAAATCTATATCGGGGGAACTCATTAAGTAAATCACTTCTTATTACTTCACAGATTTCACCACTGGAAGTCCATGCACAATGAATTCATTTCACTCATTTTGCTGGAACACCTCTACTGAACTTTCAAACAAATCCCGAAATGAGGAGTTTGCTTATCAAACCCCCAGTGTTGCGGATACCATCATCCTCCCTTCCATGGTTGGGATTATCTGTTCCACAGGACTGGTTGGCAACATCCTCATTGTATTCACTATAATAAGGTAAAGGCTTCATTTTCTTTTCTTCCATAATTTGGGAAACCACATTCTTTCTACACTCCCTCAATGAATCCTTTCCTCTGTAGGATTTTGCTTAATGAAATCAGATTTTGGAAATACTTGCTTAAGATAATTAAAGAAGATTCTATAGATATTTTCATTATGCATTAAGTAACATCTGAGTTGCAGATCTCAAAATGGTAAACAGTTAGGCCAATGCTTACTGCTGGATCAGTGAATTTTTGCAGCAGCAATTCTCAGTCTTTACCACATATTAGAATCACCTGGGAAGCTTTAAAAATCCTGATATACAGTTTCATCCCAGATCCCTTAATTCGGAATCTCTGGTTCTGGGTGCCAGGCAGGGATTGTGCCTGAAATGAAACCATTTTGTTTTCTGGCAATAAGAGTTATTCTAAGAAGCTGACTTGTTTGAACTGGCAAACGAAACTCTTTTTTACTCACCTAGGTAAAAGAGAGACTGTACCTAATCAACTGAAGATGCAGCAAGTTGTAGGTAGTGGGCTGTTCTCCTCCACGTAGAATATCCCCATATAGATCAAACTGAAAGGCATCTGCCCTCCAGTACCTCCCGCCTTGATTCCACATATCCCACCTAATTCAGGCTAACTCCTTCCTCTCCAGTAGGTTTAACCAGGAGAATAAGAAAAGATTATTTTTTTTCATGCACTTGACAAAATGGATTTAGAATTAGTGCACACATGCCCCATCATTGCTTGATATCTTCACTATCCTGATTATTTACACATTTAAGTTTTACTGGTTTTAATAAATATAAGATGATAATTTTTTTTGTACTGGTCTTTGATTATACTTATAATCAAAAGTTTCAGATTTTGAAGCATTTTGAATTTCAGATTAGGGATGCTCAACCTGTGCTACCTAACAGATGTTTTCAGCATTATATTAACACAGAACTTCAACAAACTTTTGTAGGGCATATTACACTTAAAAGGCACAGTGGTAAACTTTTTAGTCCAAACATCAGTATTATTATTTTACTCATTTAAGGAAAGAGGCTTAGGAGAGCAAATAAACTGTCCTGCATCGCACAGCTACTAAGTGGCAATCCTGGCAATTGAACTCAGATCCTGTGATTCCAAATTTTAGGCTATTTCCTCCACACTAATAAAAAAGCAAACAAATCATCAAAATTAGAAAGATAGTTGTTGAGTTTACCAGATGAATAGAAGAATTCTCACAGGACCAACTGAGACCAAGAAGAGCCTTCAGGATGATCATGTGGATGACACTCTGCATCCCTGAGAATAATGGGACACTTTCTCCAGGTGGCATCCAATCAGCCAGCCCACTTGCAAACTTTTATTATCCTATCCCTGCATTTAGAGGTAGAGGACCAATGTTATTTTTATATAGCACCCATAATTGATGATTTATTTAATACAGGGATTCTACTCTTAATGAATTCTGGCATTCCTTATTGTGTCCTATAAAGCCATTTATGAATATTAAGCATTTCAAACCAAATCTTTTTTAAGTGCTGGAAGCAGATCAACTCAACGTGTATTACTAAATATTTATTGCATGCTCAGCATTATCCTAGGGTTTATGGAAACACCAAAGAAATATGGCAGCATCTGACCCTAAAAAGTCCGTAGTCTAGTGGAGAAGATACAATTTTAAACTCATGGAATAATTTGAAAAATAATACAAGACATTAAAAACAAGAAAGTGAAAAAAATATGCTCAAATAAGTTTCAGAAAAGAAAATGAAAGTAATCAAATATTCTCAGGAAGCCTCAAGGAGGCAATAGTACCAAGTAGAAAGGTAATAGCCAGAGACTTGGGAATGTTTCTAGCTCACCCCTGTTTGCCTGTTGCACCTGCCCAATTCTCCTTCCATCTTCCCTTACTGCCCCTCAGTATTTTTGCCCTGCTCCCCTGCAGATACATATAATGTGTCCTTCTTACACCCCACAGTCTTGGTCCCACCCTTGAAAAACCAAGTCCTTATAAGGTATTAGCCCTTCAGAAATGTTTACATTTTTACAGGCAATTTTCATATGCAAAAATTCTTCAGAGAGGCATTTCAGGCTTTGTGACAAGCTATTAAAGACATATTTGGAGATGAAGAAATTTCTTGGACCCCCTCAATTTACACAAGTAGATAACAGCCTAATTCCATCTACTCATATGGAGACAAAGTTGGAAAAAAGGAAGAATTGTTCAATATGAACTCTTCTAAAAGTCAATTATGAGCTATACTTCATGGAAACAGATTCTTACCATTAAGCCAATAGTCATTTAACTGGGGGGATGGGGGGGAAGGACACCTGAGCCATCATAGTAACCAATTTATTTGTAATTATGATGAAAAAATCCATCATTTCTTCACATAATTGCCATTGTATAGACATGTGAAAATATACATTAGATAAAGGAATGCTAATAGAGCTTCTAAAATGAACATTTTAAGTTTTCAAAAAGTATTGGGAGTGACTTCATTTTAATTTTTTTGCTAGAACTTTAATACTTTCTTTGCACATTTCTCTCCAAAAATGTATTAATCTTTCTAAAGCTATTTAAAAGAAACTTACTTTTAATTTTTTTTTGGCTAAGAATTTGTCTATTTTTATTTTTAGTTTTTGCAAATTGCTTTCCAAAATTTTAAGACAATTTGTATTAATGTTTTCATCATGCCTTGCCATGACCTTTTATTACCTTCTGAATAGACAAGTGAATTAAATAAAATATTAAGACTACACAAAAAATGAGAAATAGATACATTTCAACAGGATTTAATGACTTTCCCTTTTATAGTAAATACTTGTATCAAAGACAATGAGCATCAGCACAACTAAAAGTAAGATCATTAATGATACTGGAGAACAAGCAATGAACTAATCTCTGACTTTGCCCAAGGAAGACTAGAAACTATAAGGAACTTTCTAGTTTTAGGAAGATGGAGCTTCAAGAATAACATGTTCTATATGGCTATTTTAAAAAGCAAGAAGCAATTTGTACATTAGGAGTGTGGTTAGGAAGTAGGGAGGCCAGATCATTACTACTCTGTTGTACATTAAATTCATATCAGGTCAAAAGGAAGCCAGTTTAGAAAATATTGGAGGAAAAATGAACCAGTTATAATATTTTCCTCTCACACTCCCAGGAGACAAACTACTGAATTCAACCCCATTACTTAACTGTTCTCCACAGGCACAGCGAGTCCTGGGAAACTACCTGTGCTTTAATAAAGGAGCATTTTTTTTGCCAGACCCCCACCTCCACCTCCTGCACACATCTTTCGTCTATTTACTGACAGTCCCCCTTCAAGCAGGCAGAAACTCTCCAAAAGGTGCCCTATCCCATGATAAATAAAAAGTTCCCATTCTGTCACTTTCTGTCCTTGCCTCCCTGCCAGGCCAAGCAATTCATTCCAAGTCACAAATTACTGAGACACCTCACTTTTCGACTGTCCCAATAGGGTCTACATTTTATGCAAAGATTACAAATGGACAATGTAATAGAATAACCTGAAGGAAGACTGTCTAATGGTGGAATTCCAATTACTGAGACAGGAAAGGAAGGGAAATGTTTTAGAACAGAGGTCTCTTCCTTTTTCCCCACTCAGCTTAAATCATAACTAATGGCTCCCTCTGACCCAGCCCTCTACCACTGCCAGAGTGTCAGCCATGTGCAAGTTCTTGCTGAAATTGATTCATACCCTTGGCTGCACACGTATCTTACATTTTAGATACTAGAGCACCACACGGCCACATCTGTTCAAATGAACTGAACCCTTGTGGCTGCAGTCCTATTGGCCAATGTACCAAGCCTACTTGGGAGTCTGAAAGGGTTGAATGAGTTGCCCAAGGGCACCATAAGTGAGAGTGGGCATAGAAATGAAAGTAGAATTCCCAGTTAGGTTCTCTTTCCAGTATATTACACCATGTATCTAGTGCAGGATTGGCAAATGTGTGACTCTAAACTGTCCCATCTTTAGCCGTCATCTCTAATCACACAAGTCTGCCCTGTGGTAGCACCTATGTGAGGACTCAGCATTCTTAGCACAGTGCTTCAATAGTGCAACGGATCACTACTAATCCATTGATGTTGGCTCATAACAGGAATTTAATTCAGCTAGAGTTAAATGTCAAATGGGATGATGAGGCAACCCAGAGATTAATAAGAGCAGGAAGCCACTTCTACAACCTACCCCATACCCCATCCCAACACTACCACTCTGTCCTCAAGCCAAGCTGAGAGAAGGAGAAGGTGGCTTTACAGATCCCAGGAGTCTGGGCTGCCTGGTGGGAGCTGGATCCACAGTGAGATCTGGGACCTTGGAACATGGAGTGGGGGCTACAGGAGAAGCTGGAGCCATGGAAGGGATACAGTCACTAGCCAAGATGCCAACAGAGAAAAGAACTACTCTTGCTTCTCCTCTCCTCCTACCCTCCAGTGCCCACCAGTGCTTCCTGTTGGCCAAACCTAGTTGGAAGCCAGTTGGCAAGGAGACCTGGGAACCAAGC
Source organism: Mirza zaza (assembly GCA_008750895.1). Lineage (NCBI taxonomy): Eukaryota > Metazoa > Chordata > Mammalia > Primates > Cheirogaleidae > Mirza > Mirza zaza. Next base: position 38,032 of record VSMD01017392.1, read on the forward strand.
TCAAGCAGGGTGGGGAATGGATTTGAGAACAAGGTACAATGACCAGCACAGCAGCCTTCATGTGTGGTGTAGTGTGTTATGCTGTTAGTTTTACTTAATCCATAGCATATATTGTTTTTTTTTTTTGTAAAAGCTAAACATGGTGTTAATACAAATTTTGGAAAAGTATCAGAAATTACAAAGAATAAAGTAAAAAATTACTCGTACTACTACTACCAAATAGACGATCATTGTAATCACTTGACATATCATTCCTGCATATTTTTAAACAAATATTTAAACAAATTTGGAGTCATGCTATATACATAATCCATATTCTTTCTTTTACTTAATAGTATAAGTATTTTTGCATTTGATTAAATATTCTCTCAAAGATTTGTAACAGTTATATCATGCGTGGTATTATGGAATACCACAGTTTATTTAATCATTCCTCATTAGATATGGCCATGTTAAACATATGGACAACATGTTAGCCAAAATTATCACAAGTCTATGTATTTTATTTTAAATGTTTGAGTCATAAGAGACAGAAATCTAATGAAGACTGATGACAGGAAATCTGAAGATAAGTTAGACCCTAAAAAAGGCTATAAATTATATAGTTAGAAATTTTACAATTTCCATTTAATTATTTTTAATTTCTATGCTGTCATTTTTAGTAAACAGGCAATAATAAATATAATGTGTTATTTATATTTATAGCATCTTATACCCAGATAAATATATCCTTTGTTTCAGAATTCTCTTTGTGTTATACAAAATAATGTCTACAAACAATTCTATTTAATTATTTTTAATTGCTGGCTAATGGCCTGCTCTGTCCTCAACAATAGAATTACCATAATTTATTATCAGTAAGTGATGGGTACCTGTCTAGAGGAAAGCAAGGGTCTATGCATCTAATTGCTGCAATTGAGAGCTAAGCAATCACTTATTGTTTATACCCCAATTCAAATGCAAACAGAATCTATTTATAGGCTAAGATTTATGATTTTTTTCTTAGTGTGTAACTCTTTCTACCTGACCCCTAGTATCTGTCCCCTTGCTAACCCCTCTCCGTCTCCCACTCCCAATAGCCCAGAGAGGACAGGGGATGAGAGACCAAGGACAGTCACTTGGCTGCTCTATTGGTTGACATGATCTTTCCCTCAAGTCTTCCCTCCCTCTTGGTCATTCTGGTGTGAGTCACCAAGCTCCTGAGAGAAAGGAATGAACCTGTTTTATTAGGGTCATAAACAATGACTAGAATACAGTGGCTCAGTATCAAGACTCAGTGGCAATAACTTCCCCCCACAGTGTATGTTGCCAAGGACTGGACAAAATATGGCCTCGTCCAGTGTGATGTTTCACATGAGGATTTGGCAGCTTAGAAATGATGAAGTGAAGTTTCTCAGGCTGTAAAATTTGTTGCCAATGAATAACAAAGACACACACTAGTTTCCAAACAGCAGAGCAGTTGCCCTGGATAGGAAGTGAACTAGCAATTGTGGCATAATCCTAGGATTAATTCTTATGTATGCTTTAAATTCTTACTTGACTTCAGTGTAGATGCCACTTCTGCCAAGAAATCTGCCTTGACAGTTCCCAGGGGAGAGGAATTTGTGCTCCTTGTACTTATCTCCAGCTTTCTCTCATCAAACGATAATGCGGCCATTTATGTATGCATGTCTAGATAAAAGCTCCTTGATGACAGAACTTCTATATTATTTAGCTTTACAGCCCCAGAGTCCAATAGTATGCCTGACATATAAGTGGTGTTCAATAAAATGTTTACTGAATTAATGAACAGCATCTCTCAAATAAAGATGATACCTGTTTATTATTGAAAGTGTCAGCTCCTTGAAGATAGGAACCAACAAAATTTAAAATTTAAATTTCTGCTGTCAGAAAATCCTTTCACCTACAGGTGAGAATGCCACATCTAGACAGCATTGCATTCACTCCCCCTCCCATCCCCGCTCCCTGTAGGAGACATGAGGTCATTCTCAGTACAGTCTATCTGCTCCCTCATTTCAAATTCCTCTCCTCACTGTCTGGATTTCACAGTCTTCATTAATAGTCTTTGCTATTGGGATAGATTTTACTGGAATATTTCTAAGTAATCATTGAAATTTTAACAATGGTCTCAGCTGCAGTAAAAAAAATCAGTAGACAATAGAAACCATTTATTTTTATTCTTTTAAGTGCTAAGAATGATTAAAGACTAAGCCTTTTGCCTGAATGTGTTTAAGGTTACTATAATTTGTTGCTGCATAGAAAATTACTCCAACACATAGTGGCTTGAAACAATAATAATTTATTATCTCGCATAGTTTCTCAGAGTCAGGAATCCATGAACAGCTTGATTGATTGGTTCTGGCTCTCTCATAAAGATGCAATTAAATTGTCCTCCAGGAATACAGTCATCTGAAGGCTTGGCTGGGGCTGGAGGATCTACTTCCAAGGTTTCACTTACGTATCTGGCAAGTTGGTGCCAGGTGGTTGCTGGCTGGAGCTTCAGTTCCTCTCCACATGGATCTCTCCATAGTGTTGCTTGAGTCTCCTCCCAAGATGGCAGGTGTCTTCCACCAGGGAAAGTGATCCAACAGAGACCAAAGAAAGAGCCTCACAATGCATTTGCATCCTAATTTCAAAGCCACATGCTGCAATGTCCACTATATTCTAATTGTTAGAAGCAAGTTATTAAGTTCAATACTCAAAGAGAGGGAATTAAGCTCTACCTATTGAAAAGAATATCAAAGACTTTGTAGACATATTTTTAAACCACCACAGTTAGTTATCAAATAAATAGTTCAGAATGTTTCAATATAAGCATGTGCATTTGTGTAGGTTTTCCTTTAACTTTTATAATTCATTATAGCAATTATTAATAAAAATTTGTAATAGGTGGCATGTATTGAAGAAGGTGCATACTTTCAATGTCAATTCTCATTTTCCCTCCATCTCTCTCAGGTCCAGGAAAAAAACAATCCCTGACATTTATATTTGCAACCTGGCTGTGGCTGATTTGGTCCACATCATTGGAATGCCTTTTCTTATTCACCAGTGGGCCCGGGGAGGAGAGTGGGTGTTCGGGGGACCTCTGTGCACCATCATCACGTCTCTGGATACCTGCAACCAGTTTGCCTGCAGTGCCATCATGACCGTAATGAGTGTGGACAGGTAAGTGAAGAGACTGTGAAATATCTTAATACAATTCAGAAGCTCCTGTGCTTCCCCAAGGTCATTCCAATTTAAGCAACATCAGTGTTCATTTGTAACAGCAAAGCTCCTCTTCTGCTTGTTTGTTTCATTCTAGGACTGGTTACTTAAGAATATTTTATTCAGTTTTCACAGAGGTCTATCTTTTTTCATGGAAAACATGAAACACTAAAATCTCCTTTTTTCTAATCATTCTTTTTGACCTCAGCTTTATTTGCAATTCACTGCAAGAAAAAAAGATCACAAAATCATGAAATGTTAGAAACCAGAATGAACTCCTTCCACCATTTTTGAAGTAAGGAAGCTGAGGCCCAGAGAGGTGAGGGGATTTGCTACAGGCACACCGAGGTTTACAGGCAGAGCTGAGAATTGAGGCCTGTCTCCTCACTCCCTGTGCAGGGCTGTTTCTGGTATGTTCGTTGTCTCGCAGTCTTGTTATCACCTGGCAGCTCTAAGGAATCAGTGGGGTAGATGTAGGTTCCTATAAAACTATGAAATGACTTCCCAGTGTCAGGAATACCATCTTTTACATCTTTTACACAGATTCTTATGATTGGTTAATGCCATTTTACATCATTAGAAATTTATTCCACTATATCCTGGAATATGCTATAGCCATTTTCATCAGCCATGTAAGCCATTATTTGAGGAGATGATGGTGACAGTGACACTTACAGAGCCAATGAGTGGTAAAGAGCCCAGTTCAGACCTAGGCCATCCAACTCTAGAGATGGCAGGTAGTTTGTAACTCTCTGACCTCTCTGGGAAGTATGCAAGCTAAGATGTGTCCTGTGTTATCCAGATGCCAGGACGCACACCCACACTAGGTCTTATAGCAGGTCTCCCCAAACAGAAACAGGCCGAATGACAACCATAATACTTACAACATTGACATGCTGTCTTCAAGACCAACCCTCTCAAAATCCCTATCTGCCTTCTTTCTAAACCAACCCCCACCCAACACATTTGATACCCCTTTCTCTGACCTACTTTTTCCTTTTCCTTTGCTTCAGATATATTATTACATAATTTACTTTGTGTGTGTGTATTTTTGTGTGTGTATTTTTTTTATCTAGTTCCCCTTGCACCTCAAATGTAATTTTTTTCAGGGTCTTTGCCTACCAATACATCCCAGTTGTCTGTGTAACAGTTCCTGAGCTCTGCTTCCTTCTCCTTCCAAGTGGATCTTTGGGGTGGGGAAATCGTGAACCTTTCTTTAAAGGAATAAATAAAGCAATGGCAAGCTTCACATAAAGTATTCACTGGCAAAAATGAATAATTATGGTAATGTTTTATGCATTTTTATATCCTACTGCTTTTCTGCAGGAGAATTTTCAAAATATAGAATGCACTTCTCTGTTTATAATTAACACCACATTTTAAAATCAATAAGCTGTATAGATCTAGTTAGTTCAGCCAATGCCTGCCAATGCTGACTGTGTCTTGAGAAAAGCCCCCGAGCTTGCCGGGATTCCAACACCAGGGCGCGGGGCCCTGTGTAGACCAGGCCTACTGCAGAAAAGCAACCTGCTGTACAGGTTATACCAATAGTAATCCCATTCTTGGGGATAATAAAAGCTTCTTTATACCTTGTATCTTGGAAGTAGGAAAATATTGGCTTTTTTGGAAGAATAAAAAAGAGGGGTATTGGTACTCCTTCTATAAGCCTCTTACTGCCAATAGAGTGAATGGGAATTTTCTGCCTTGGAACAGACCAACTGTATATGGTTCCTAACGTTGACAGATTTTTTTTCTCTCTGTACATGTATGTGTATGTGTGTGCACATATGCATATGTGTCATACACCTGAATAGCCTTTCACTGTGTCTTGTTTTAATACAATGGGCACAGTATGCTAAAATTTTATTTTATATTTAAGACATTCCAGCCCTTTCTTTCTCCCAGCCCTCACTCTAGAGGATCAGGTGGCAAAAGACAAATGAAGATTCTATAAAACTGAAACTATTCCTCCCCAGCATTTCTTATAACTCTACTAAATTTGTAAAAGTTCAACAAAATCTGCAATTTTGTAAAATAGAGAGTTTGCTTTGTAAGGCCATAACTAAATGTCAGTGCCATCAGTATGCTTTATTGTTTATACATTTAAGTCATCTCAATTGCTCATTTAATGGGTCATACATTTCAAGGGTTTCAATAACTTTCATTTTTCTTTCTCTGATTAGTAATAATTGCCAATATATAGAATATGTAGTAGTGGGTTATATTACCTCCATAGTAATATAAAAAATTTTAAATATCCAAAATATTAAAAGTGTCTGCCTCCAGATGAAAGCTACCTAGACTTTCATTAGTGTCTACTTTTGTAAATAAATTCTCTAAAACACCAAAAGTCAGTAAGTAGGAGCCAAAATTTCCTGTTTGTCCATTCTTCATTCAACAAATATTTCTTGAGCATGGATAATGTGCCAGAGACTGCCGGACACAGGGAATGCAGTGGCCTTAAACTAAAAGTCAATGCTCCTGCCCTAGCGGGGCTTCCGTTCCACAGTATGGGCAGACATTGAGTGAAGAGTCACACAAGTTAATGTATATTTCCACACAGTGATACACATTAAAAAGGAAAAGTAGATTCTCCCTGTGATTTGCATTTACAGTCATGGGCCCTCGTACAGATCTTGTGGTGAGGGAATGCTTCTCTGAAAGGAAGACAGTTAAATAGGGACTTGAAGGAAGAGCAGGTGAAAGCTGAGGCAGAGCCTGCCAGGCAGGTAGAACACCCTGACCTTAAAGGGGAGGAGCTTGAAGGAAGTCAAGAGAGAGACTGGCACAAACTCTAACTTGAGCAGCAGGCAGGGCCAGGCAAAGAAAGACCTGCTCATGGTCATGGTAAGAATTCTGAATTTTATCTGAATGGCGATGAAAAGCCATGGAAAATTTTTTCAGCTGGGGAGGGTTGCTATCAGAGAAGACTCCCTAATTATGTGACGCCGTGACTTCCTTATCCCATAATTCCAGTCAGAATGATGGCTGGGCCGCTGTGCAGTCACTACTTCATCCACTTCCCCAGCAGGGAGGGAGGGGCCTTCTCTGCTTAGCCACAGGGAATGCACTTGCAGTGTGCAACGGAGGAGGGCTGAGGAGCCCTGGCCAGAAATGTCTCCCTGCATGCTGAAGCTCCCTTAACTGAATGCAAAATGTCCTGCCTCTGGTGCAAAATTGAAAGAGCAAGAGGACAGGAAAATTTTCATTTTTATGAGTCTTCAGTAAGTAGCTCTACAAAAACTTGGAGAAAATTAAGTGACCATCGAAACTATTTTTTACATTTAATTTCTGTTAATACTATCTTCCCCCACCCCAACCCCAGCAAAGATGTACTTTCTTAAATAGCCTTCCTTCTGAATCTGAACTCTCTTTTTTATCCTTCAGCTTTCAGTTAGCTCTGAAAAATTCTTCTTGCACTTGCTGGCAGACCAAATATATTTGAAATGTCAGGATTTCAAATGATTAATGATTAATTTTTTTTTCTGGATCTAAAATAGAAAAAAAGAAAAAGAAAAACCCTTCCCCGTGAAATTAGCCCATTTCCTCCCTCTGGCTTCTAGCCTAAGTTCCCCGAGGAATTTGCATTGTCTATAATAGTCACGCTTGTTCATCGCCATTATGATTTCTGTGAACTGAACCTCCAAGGACCTGGGGACCTTATTGTAAAGCAATGTATTTGAGCAAAATGTTTTGTCCCATGTGCCTGAACCTCATTCTGCTGGAGAATGCTCCTATCAGACCTGGCACTTTCCTCCTTCCTGCCTCTACATGAGTAAATCCTGCTGGGGAGTGGGTTATTAATATTTCCTCCTGTAGGAAATCCTTGTTCAGAGACAGAGTTTTCCAGAGCCGCATTTACAGGGGAAGCACCTTTCTAAAAAAAGAGTGCATTGCAGAATTTTACCATTATCAGTGTGTCCATAGAAGGAACAGCTATTACAGTGAGTGGTTTATTCAGACTTGCAGCGTCAAGAGTTGTTTTCTCTGCAGGTACCAGGCAGCTCTGAAAAAAATAGAACTTTCTTTTGCCTTGATAGAGGTGTGCTTCAGGGAGGATAATAGTACTAATAATTTACTCTTGTTGTGAACCTTTCATCCTTTGAGCTCAGTGCTTTTATTGATTGTCCCCAAGCCCTTCTTAACTGGCTTTGCAGGTACTTGGCCCTCGTCCAACCATTTCGACTGACGAGTTGGAGAACAAGGTGCAAGACCATCCGCATCAATTTGGGCCTTTGGGCAGCTTCCTTTATTCTGGCACTGCCTGTCTGGGTCTACTCGAAGGTTATCAAATTTAAAGATGGCATCGAGAGTTGTGCTTTTGATTTGACATCCCCTGACGATGTACTCTGGTAAGTTGTTAAAACTTAAGAAAAAAATAGAGTTGAATTAAGTTGTGAAGTCCTTCATGCCCCTTGTCAACAAGTGAGCAGCCTTGAAGAGAGTCCTTGTGGTTCCTCTTCTCACCTGTCTCTCTGCTTAGTTTTTTCCTTTATGCCATCAAGGTGGAAGTTTGGCTTTAAGGAGAGGGCAACCTTTAGAAAAAAATTTTGAATTTAATCATGTCACTTCAATGGACACAAATATATTTAAATATGGATTTTAAAGAGCCATGACCTCCAGGCGCCAGTGGGAATGCAGCAGTCAAGGGAGGGGAAGAATTTCCAGAAGACTCTAAGTGTTACTCAGACTCAAACCTCATTAATATGCAATTATAGTTTGCTTGAATTGTGTCCCCACCCAAAAAATATGTTCAAGTCCTCCTCTCTGTACCTGTGAATGTAACCTTATTTGGAAATAGGGTCCCTGCATATGCAATCGAGTTAAGATGAGGTCATACTGGATCAAGGTGGGCCCTAAATACAGTGACTGGTGTCCTGATAAACTGATAAATTCCTGGACACATACAACCTACCAAGATTGAACCATGAAGAAATAGAAAACCTCAACAAACCATTAACAGTTAATAAGATCGAATCCGTAATAAGTCTTCCAACAAAGAAACCCCCTTCCCCTTCCCCCCGGAGGCCTGATGAGTTCTACCAAACATTTAAAGATGTACTAATACCAGTTCTACCCAAACTCTTCAAAAAAATTGAAGAGGAGGGAATACTTCAAACTCATTCTATGTGCCCTGGATTATTCTGATACCACCAGAAAAGGACACAACAAAAAGAGAAAATAATAAGTTCATATCACTGTTGAATACAGATGCAAAAATTCTCAACAAAATACTAGCAAACTAAATTTAACAAAACATTAAAAAGATCATTCACTATAATCAAGTGGGATTCATCCAAGGAATGCAAGGATTGTTTAATGTATGCAAATCAGTAAATGTGATACATCACATTGACAGAACAAAAACCATATGATGATTTTAATAGATGCCAAAAAAGCATCCAACAAAATTCAACATCCCTTTATGATAAAAACCCTCATCAAACTGGTTATACAAGGAACATGCCTCAAAATAATAAAGGCCATGTATGACAAACCCAGGGCTCTCATTGTACTGAACGAGGAAAACTTAAAGACCTTTCCTCTAATATCTGGAATGAGACAAGAATGCTCATTTTCACCACTTTTAATCAACATAATACTGGAAATCCCAGCCAGAGCAATTAAGCAAGAGAAAGAAATAAAGGGCACCCATACTGGAAAGAAAGAAGTCAAATTACCCTTGTTTGCAGAAAACATGATCTTATCCTGAGAAAAATCTAAAGATGCCACCAAAAAACCCAAACAAACTGTTAAAAGTGATAAACAAATTTAGTGAAGTTTCAGGATACAAAACCAACACACAAAAATTAGTAGATATATATATGCCAACAGCAAACAATCTTAAAAAGAAATCAAGGAAGCAATCCCATTTACAAAAGCTATGAAGAATACAAACTACCTAGGAATCAATTTAACCAAAGAAATGAAAAATCCATATGGGGAAAACTATATAACATTGATGAAAGAAATTGAAGAGGATATAAAAAAATGGAAAGATATTTCATGCTCATGGGTTGGAAGAATTAATATTTTTAAAATGACAGTGCTATCCAAAGCAATTTACAGATTCAATTAATCCCTATTAAACCACCAGTGATATTCCTCACAGAAATAGAAAAGCAAATGCTAAAATTTATATGGAACCACAAAAGACCTTGAATAGCCAAAGCAATCCTGAACAAAAAGAAGAAAGTTGGAAGCATCACACTACCTGTCTTCAAAATTTACTACAAAGCTATAGTAACCAAATTAGCATGATACTGGCATAAAAACAGACATATAAGCCAATGGAAATGAATAGAGAACACAGATATAGATACATACATTTATAGCCAACCCATCTTCAACAAAGACACCAAGAATATACAATAGTGAAAGGACAGTCTCTTCAATAAATGGTACTTGGATAACTATATGCAGAAGAATGAAACTAGACTCCTATGTTACCATACACAAAAATCAAATTAAATGGACTAAAAATTTAAATCTAAGACCTTAAACTATGAAACTACTAAAAAGAAATAATTGGGGAAATGTTCCAGGACATTGGTTTGGGTGAAGATTTTATGTGTAAGACCTCAAAAGCACAGACAACCCAAGTAAAAATAGACAAATGGGATCACATTAAGCAAAAAGCTTCTGTACAGCAAAGGGAACAATCAGCAAAGTGAAGAGATAACCCAGAGAATGGAAGAAAATATTTGATCTTTACAAATTATATGAATGTATTAAATTATCATATGTACCCCAAAACTATGAACATCTATTATACATCTATACAAAAATTGTTTTCAAAAATGAGATTGATTGTTGATTCATTATTTCTCCCATCAGAATTCTTTGCACTCACAAACAAAAGCCATCAGCCAATTGAAAGGTGAAATGATAATAGTTACTGGAGTTGATATATAAATATGAGCCTCAACCTATCTAAAAGGAGAGCATAACCTGAGGCTCACTAAATGACTATATGACTTGTTTTTTGGCCTGTGTCAAAGAAACAAATGACAACAACAACAACAACAAAATGCGCTATTTTTACACTGACAGCTGCTTCTGTCTGCTATGTTTGACTGATATGGTAAAGGATATTCTGAGATTGCAGCTTCTGTTGTTCCTCCCAGAATTAAGTCTTTAAGGTGAACTGAGACTGGAGCTACTGTGCTGCATTCAGGGTCCCTCTGGTCCCAGGTGGTCTCTCTGCCACCCTCTCCACACCCACCCAATCTGGGCCCACCTCCTTTTACCAAGACCAGGTTTCAGCCAGGAAGGAGGAAACTTGACATCTGTGCAGGAATGGAGTTTGCTCACCTGAGAACCCCCTACCACCTGCCCCAGACTTCCACCTCCCGAGAGGAGCATGGAGGGAAGACTGACTGATTTACATCAGGAGCTTCTGTGTGCCATTGAGAGATCATATGGAGCCTGGGTTACAAGCATGGTCTCTGGAGCCCAATTGCTTGCTTGGGTTCAAATCCCACCCCTGCCACTTACTCACTGGGTAATCTTGGGCAAGCCACTTAACTTCTCTGTGCCTCAGTTTCTTATTCTGTAACATGGGAATACTAATGGCAATGTATTCATGGGGTTGCACAGATTTAATGGGCTAAATAATGCAAAGTGCTTAGAACAGTGCCCACTACATAATAAATACTACCTGATGTTGCCTGTTGTTATTAATAACTCTAAAGATAATCATAAGTAGTCTCACCTGTTCTGCACTCAATACTTGGCTTGGCTAGAGAAGAGACAAGCATCACTGTTAGTGAACAATGAAAAGCAGGACTACTCAGTGATAAAGCAGCGAAACACTCTGAGCTTTTCCCCAAGGACTTTTATCCTGAACACTGAAAAAAATCAAAAAGTCATGCCTCAAAAACTGTAAAATGCAATTCCTAGTGCAGCAAATGTAACAGTGATGCATTCTCTCTCTTTCTCATTTTACAGGTACACACTTTATTTGACGATAACAACTTTTTTTTTCCCTTTACCCTTGATTTTGGTGTGCTATATTTTAATTTTATGCTATACATGGAAGATGTATCAACAAAATAAAGACGCCAGATGGTAAGTGTTTGCCTTATTTTGCTTTATTTGTTAAAAAAAGAGTTTAGATATCCTAGGACATCTGCAGAAGAAACTTAAGCAACAATAACTTGAAACATACTACATTTAGACATATAAGCATTGACAAATGTGTATAGCAGGCTTTTTGAAAAAATAAAATGTGTTCTGAATCAGCTAATTGAAGATCTCTCAGTGATAAAGTGTTTTAGTAGCACATTTTGCAAAGTTGCATATGTATGTAAATATATTAGATGTGTTCACCCTTTTGATTTCTGTGTTTTAATTTTTTTATTTAGAGGGGAGGAGTTTCACTAGTATTTGAATTAGAGAAGCAGCATCGTATTAATATTAGAAGGAGATTAATTAGAAGTAAATAAAGCCAAAGACTTAACCTAAAGACAAGAAACTTGGGAAGGACCTTTGAAGATACTTGTCTCTAAAACTGAATAAATAACTCTAAATTATTTTCAACATAAAATTGTGTATACCAAATTGGTCAAATGAGTAAGTCAGTAATTATATAACCGGTTGCGTAAAAACACTTTTAAATTTATTAACATTTGACTTTTTAATAGATTTTTGTGTTTCTTTTGGAAAAGCAAGCTTGCTGTTTTCTCCCTGCACACTATTTGTTGTAACACTGTGAAGATTTTAAAAAGAATATATGAACAATTTAACCATCATTAATCAAAATTTGTGACAAACTCTGGAACCAAAGGTTTATGTAGTCTGTTGGCTCACAACTTTTTTTTCCCACTTAGCTTCTAGAAATTCTGTGGAGGTCTTAAATTATTAAAGGGTGGTCTATTTGGCATGGGAAAAGGAAACAGCCACAGTTAGGGGGAAAAAATGTAGCTTCTAAGTGCATCACAGGGAGCTGAGTTGGTGAGAAGGTTTAAATGGAATCATATGGAATATTAAGACCCCAGAAGCTGGAGAGGATGCCTGAGCCTTTTTAAAACAGTTCTCCAAATCAGATCATTTTGCTCCTAACACTTTTCTTAGAAATGCTAAGAGCATCTTATGGAACAAAGTTCATACTCTCCAGTTATGCCTCAAAATGCAAGAAGTTAGAGGAAGCGTGGTGCCCACTTTGATAAACTGCAGGAGGATCATTGTCTTTGAGTGATTTTCAATTGCTATGCTTTTTTAAATATAATTCCCAAGGCTTATTCAACTGCTTCCACTGTGTTCCAGGGGAATTTCTATCAAACGTCTAAATATGACATAACATGATAAAATTTGGAAATTTTAAAATGTTTCATTTTAGAATAATTTCAAATTTATAGAAAAGTAGATAGTAGAGATATAGTACAGATATCACAGAAATAGTGCAGATATGTATAGATAGCACAAGGGTTTCCATATACCCCTCACCTTGTTTTCCCTACATTACCATGGTATGTTTGTCAAAATGAAGAAAACAGCATTAGTACATTACTATGAACTAAATTCTACCCATCATTGGACATCACCAGTTTTTCCATTAAAGTCCTCTATCTGTTCCAGATTCAACCCAGAATAACATATTGCATTTAGTTGTCATGTCTTCCAGTCTCCTCTAGTCTGTGATAGTTTCTCCTTCTTTCCTTGTTTTTCATGCCCTTGATAATCTTTCCTTGCTTTTCATGCCCTTGATAATCTCAAGGAGTACTGGCCAGGTATCCTGTAGAATGCTCCCGATATTGTATCATGATTAGATGGTAGTTATGCATTTTTGGAAAAAAGCAACTCTTCTCGTCACAATATATGAGGGATTAAATGATAGCTACATGGTATCACTGTTGATGTTAGCCTTGATGACTTAGTTAAGGTAGCGTTTGCCAGATTTCTCCACTGTAAAACTATGTATCCCTTTCTCTATTCTCTGGAAGTGAGTCACTAAATATAGCCTACCTGCAAGGGAGAAGGGGAAAGGTGAGAATTAAACTCCATCTCCTTAAAGGGGAGTATCTGCTTGTATTATTTGGAAATCTGTAAAGGTTTGTCTCTTCTCCTTCCATTTTATTCAATATTATTTATATCAGACTCATGTATGTTTATTTCATACTTTGAGTTATAATTCAATACTTTGTTATTTATTTTGTTTCTCAAAATGTTCCAGCTTTGAGAACTTCAACAAGTGTTTTATTCTTTTTCTGCTTGTTTTACTTTGAGAAGTTTTTAACAGGAATGAAAAAGAATGTTTTTGCAATGCTCTGAATAAGTAGGCATATAAAAATGAGCTTCATATTTCACTGCAAAGCCATTATGAGCTGTCCAGAAAGTTCTAGGGAGACACTGACTCATGATTTCTACGGTTGTTTATGTTCTGTCTGTTCAAACGTTTCCTTCGCAGTTGCAATGCCAGTGTCCCCAAGCAGAGAGTGATGAAGCTGACAAAGATGGTGCTGGTGTTGGTGGCGGTCTTTATCCTGAGTGCTGCCCCCTATCATACGCTACAGCTGGTGAACTTACAGATGGACCAGCCCACGCTGGCCTTCTACGTGGGCTATTACCTCTCCATCTGTCTCAGCTATGCCAGCAGCGGCATTAACCCTTTTCTCTACATCCTACTGAGTGGAAACTTTCGAAAGCGTCTGCCCCAAGTTCAAAGGAGGGTGACTGAGAGGGAAACCAACAATATGGAAAACACCCTGAAATCAAACTTTTAGGAAAATACACAGATCACCAAGAGTCTAGATAGGATCATGTATGTCATTGATATTATTAGAAAGGGTAGATGGACCCATCTGCTCATGCCCATTCTTCTTACATACTTGTGACTCTTAGCAACGTAGAACAGAAATTTAACCATCCAATTACATTGGGTTTAATATGCTAACTTTAGCAAAATGTAAAATGTTGATTTGTGTTGTGGGTAGGGAATGGGATAGTCTAAGATACCCAAGTTTCGTGATTATGTATGTTATTTCAGCATGTTATAAACAAGTCATTAATAAAAGTGGCCATCCATGACCACCGACCTGAGAGTCACTGCGGAACCTGACCTTGCCATCCACTCTGTGGCCTCCCTGTAACAGTGCCCTCGAGGTTCCTAGGAGGGGACCATATTACAGTGAGGTTTGAAATCTAGCCTTTTTTTTTTTTTTTGGTCTATGAAAATGTCAGTTTCATATGTTCCAATGTAATACCTTCTGTAACTAAGCCCCACCTTTTAGAATAACAGTTACCATCTATGGCACACATGCAACTTATAAGATTATATGTAACAAACCTGTGAGGTCAAGTATTATCCCCTCTGTTTCCTAAGGCTGAGAAAGGTTAAGTGATAGGCCTAATGCTGCACAGCCCCCTAAGAGCTTGGCTGAATACTTATGATACTTATTGTGTCATGATTAGATGGTAGCTATGCATTTTTGGAAAAAAGCAACTCTTCTCATCACAATATATAAGGGATTCAGGAGTCCTCAAACTATGGCCTGCAGGCCACATGCGGCCCGTTGAGGAATCTGGGTCTCCCTGTTTGTCTTTTCTGCTGCACCACCTTGACAACCTGTACATATCATCCTGCAGGGAGCCAGGAAGTTGGTTTTTTGTTGTTGTTGTTTTCTCCTACAGCCCTGCAAGAAAAGAACTAAAGTCTGAAAGAAATGAGTTCATGATTTAAGCATATTCTTTTGGATTAAGATTTTTTCTCATGCCTGCTAACTATAGAAACCAGCATCTGCATTTTAATAATAGTGCTTCACTTTAGGAATTTAAGCATCATTAAAAAACAGTCCCTTTAGGTTACAGTGTATGCTTGTTCAAGAGTACAAAAAGTAATTAGCCCTCAAATTCATAAGTCTTCATTTTATCTATCTTTTCCTCTTTTGGCTTGTATAAAACATGCTCTTTGATATAGTTAGGAAAAAAAAAATGCTTTTAAAGCCTGTATGCTCAACAAAGACAAATATCATTATTTCGTTTGTGAATGAAATCTGTAAAGCCACCTCCTTCCTCTAAATATATAAAATGGCTTGCTTCATGAACATATGAAACTGATTTTCAATCAGCTCTTTTTAGAAAAAGATTCACAGAGACCAGCTTTTTTCATGACCTAATCTTCATTTTTATATAGCAATTGCATCTGAATTAACCCAAACACATGAATTTTAATCCAATGTATTTTGCTCTAGATGTTTTAGGCACCATTTCTGAACTAGGTAGTATCTGCATGAATGGTCGTATAAACAATATGAGAACTACGAACTGAGACAAGTCCCATCTGAGACATTTGTTTCCATAGCTGAGGTCTGGAGACCTACACACAGAGACTGAATGCTCCTTTAAATTTATAATCAAAAGCTGTATCATTTTACATTTCACAATTTAAGGAGCCTTCATTCTCACTTACCTAAGGTGCGACACTCAAAACTCAGCGAATAATACTGATTTCCGAAGACCCAGCACAATGGGTCAGAAACATGTTATTATTTCATAATTGAAGAGCAATTGTTTACTTCCATTCCTTTTTTAATACAGAAAATATTATGATTTTAAAGACTTAAATGGTTTTAAACCAACAGACTTTTTTCTAATAGCATTCCCAATAGTTCTCAAATAATTGATCAGTGAACTATTTTAATTTATATATATTAAGAGGTATAAAGAGCTTTAGCATTTAGTCAAAGTAGAAAATAAAAAGGGTGACTATTAAATTTAGTTTTGTGCCTTTATATAGCTTTTCTATGCAAAAGCATATTTATATGCAGATTTACAGAGGTGGTTTGACAGAAATTCTCTACATCTTTTGTATGTTTGGCAATGATATGTATATATGTTTACTTCCAAGTGAAGTTAGTAATGATCACTTCTACGTATCTAATTAATACTTGGGTATTTGTCATTATGTGAACTCATAGTTATATCTCTCCTTTGTGATTATTCAATTCTAGGTGCTCATTTAAATTTTGATCACCAATTAATATATAAATAAATGAATAAAAACTGCTTGTATATTAATATACTTCTGGCTTGTAGCTTCTACTTTGAGGGTTTTCTTGTATGAAGGATTTCATATTTTCTTTATATAAATAGTTTCTCCTGAACAAATACCGAAGATTTTGGAATTAGTAAAATGTGTCCTAAATATGGCCTGTAGTTTGGAGGCACTCATTATCATATCAAATGCTCCGAAATCTAGGCCTTTGCATTATACTTGAAGTCCCAGGAATTACTGCTTTTCATGGGTTATAATGCCATAGGGTCATGGAATCTTGGATCTCAAAGATACTTTAGAGATTATCTTATCAAATGTTAAAGATAAGAAAAATGAACCACAGATAGATGAAATTTTCAACACAATCCAGCAAGTGTCCAGAGACCCCCCACCTAATGAGCAACTAGAAACCAGGCCCTGAGTTCTTTCTACCAAACCACAGTCCCTCCCTCGAGAGACAGTGGAAAAAACTAGTGAGAAAACTACAGTTAACACTTAATGGCTATAACAAATACTTGAAAGTTTAGTAAGTAGAGCAAGATTGTATAATCATGCTTTTATAAGTTGTAGAATTAAAAAAAACTGACTTCATAATTTACTTGTATTTCTTGTCAGGATGGTAGAGATTAATTTCCCATTTGCTACATAGGAGTTCTATGGAATCAACCCAAAGCAAAATAGAGACATTAACAATTTTTTTTTTACTGCCCCCAATATTTTGTTGACACCTCTCTACACCAAAAATTTAGTTCATTCCACAGAAATCTTCCTCTCTCACCTAAAGTTAGGAACTGCACTACAGTTACAACTCCTTTATGGCTTTACTCTAGCAGGGATAGCATCAAATTTTTTCATTTGTTTTTTTAGGAATTAGCTCAAATGAGCTATAGTCCATTCAAAAGACTATGATGTTTAATTGGTATCTTGATTTCTGGCATTTATAGGTTTATCATTTATCATATATTTACAGAACTTTCTACTTTCAATATACTGTGCTAGGTCCCACTAAGAATTTTTTTTTTTTTTGAAATGACTAAAACATTACCCCATCTCAAGAACTGAAAATCCAACGTCTCCTGCACTTCCAGTAGATCAACTATACCTACTTCAGTGTACCAGAGAACAGTCAGGCTGTGTGCACTGGCTCACACCTGTAATCTTAGCACTCTGGGAGACTGAGTCAGAAGAATTGCTTGAGCCCAGGAGTTTGAGACCAGCCTTAGCAAGAGTGAGCAAGCCTTAGACTTACCAGTCTCTACTAAAATAGAAAAATTAACTGGGCATCAGCCTGTAGACCCATCTTGGGAAGCTGAGGCAAGAGAATCACCTGAGTGCAGGAGTTTGAGGTTGCAGTGAGCTATGATGATGCCAGGGCACTCTACCCAGAGCAAGACTCAGTCTCCAAATAAATAAATAACACAGAAAATAATCAAGAATGTTTTCTCAATTCTAAAATACAATTGATCATAAACTACACCATTAATTTAATAACTGGTTTGGTAAGCAAAAACATAATATTAAACATTCATATTAACAGTATGACATACCCCAATTGCAGAAACATATATGAAAAAATGCACATCACAGAACTGAGGGGAAAAAAAAAACAGTATTGACAACTCATTACTGCATTTTCTTCTAAGATTAAATGTATCATCTTTATCAGATGAGTCCAGATAAGAGGAAATGATGTTTTCAACTAGCACAATGACAATAAATTTGTATACATTTAGCTCCCATTTTTCGAGTGCATATAGTATAGCAGGCATTGTGCCTAATCTCATATAATCCTCACACCAACCTTCTGAGCTATATACTATTGCTGTCCCCATTTTACATGTGAAGAAACCAGGGCTTGGAAATGTTAAGTAGCCTGACTGTGGTTACTCATCTAGTAACGGGCAGGCTCAGGATTCAAGGCCTCTCTGATGCTCTTATTCACTATGCCAGTGCTTCTCAAACTTTATACTGGATGATGTCACTTGGAGATATTGTTAAAATGCAGATTTTTGACTTAGTAGGTCTGGGGTAAAATCTGAGATTCTGCATTTCACCAGCTCTGGGGTGATGCCGGTGCTGCTGGTGCACAGACCGTTCTTTAAGCTGCAAGGAGTTGTGTCCAGTGGAAATTCAAGGGAGGAAAGAGATGGGAGAAAACTTCCAAAATAAAGTTGGTTATGTGGCATGAGGAAGAGGGAAGGAGAGGAAATAATTTTGAGGTTTCTAGCCAATGGGAAAGCTACCATTTAACATAGGAACCCAGGAGAAGGATCAGCCACAATCTGAATTCATTAAATGAAGTTTCTGCCCATTTGTTCCTAAATCAATATTAAAAAGAAAAGGAACTGAACCCAAATTTTTTAGTAATTATCAACATCAGGCTACTAGTAGAAGTTAACAGTGCCTAAATGTCTACTTAGTTATTCAAGTCTGTTGTTTATTAGCAACACGGCCACATAATAATTTCTCTGGTTTTGTAAAATCACTATCAACCCTCTATAGCTTCAATCCACCCCATCTGTAGAAAAATTGTCCTCCATGAAACTTAGGAAGGGGAGGGCACAACAGGAGGTGAGTGGTGAGCAAAGCTTCATGGGTATTTACAGCGGCTACCCTCCCCATTGCGCCCATCACTGCCTGAACTCTTCCTCCCCCTCCACCATCATGGAAAAATTGTCTTCCGTGAAACTGTCCCTGGTGCCAAAAAGTGTGGGGACCGCTGCTCTATAGTTTTGTATCATTACATAAAATCAAGATTGATGTTGAGATGGAAAAGTATAATACAGACACCAGGGATTAATTATTGCATAAAGAGAACAAACAGAGAAATGAGAGAGAGGAGAAAACCTGTGCTTGCATCCTTCAGTTGCTACTTACTACCCACAAGACTTTGAGCAAGTTCTGTAACTGCTCTAACCCTTAGTTCCCCATCTATAAAGTAAGGATGATAATATCACCTATTTCAAACTGTTTTTGTAAGACATGAACACTGCCTAGATGGTGTAAATAGTTCTTAAGTATCATCATGTCCATTATCATCATCGTGATCACTTAAAAATACATAATTGAGAAACATATTTTGCAATTCTTCCCATTGAGAAGTAGCATCTTTTCCCTCATATCTTGAATCTAAGCTGCCTCGTAACTTCCTTTGACAAACAGATTATGGCAGAAGTAGTCTTGTATAAATTCCGAAGCCTAGGTCTCAAGAGGCCTGGTAACTTCTACCTTTGCCCTCTTGAATCCTGCATGACACACCATGTAAGAAAGCCAGTCTAGCCTCCTGGAGGTTGAGAGGCCACATGGAGAACTGAGGCACTGAGATGGTTGCCAACACCAACTGCCAGACACACGAGTGAGACCATCGGGGACCTGACGGCTAATCTGACTATCCAGCATTCCTAGCCATGTGAGTGACCCAGGTATAATCAGCAGAGGAACCATCCAACCAATTCAGCATTGTGAAGAATAATAAATTGTTGTTGTTTTAAGTCATAAGCTGCAGGGTGATTTGTACCACACCAATAGATGACCAAAATAGCATCCATGAAAGTAAAAATTAATAAAATGGTCTTTGTGATAAAAAAAAAAGTTGTGAGTCTCTAAAGCATTGCAGTCATTATGCATCTTGATTCATTCATTCATTCCTTTATCCTAGCATATTCCATTGTAATATGCTAGGTGCTCAATAAATATTTATAGAATAGTTATAGAATGAAGATAAAATATAAGTTTCAGATATAGCTTGGTGAAAACATTTTCCTGCCCTTACAGAGTTTACAGTCCAGTCAGCATTAAAAACACTAACACAAAAATAAGTCTATGGTTATAAATTATAATAGGTACCTCTAGGAGAGGATAACAGAGCAAACCTTAGCTACATTGGGCAGTGTTCCGTCAGTGTTTAGCACAGCTGTGAAATAAATTCACTTCCAGCGATTTTATTCTAAAAGAAATAGCTATTGCATCTAATTCAAAATGTTTAAAGTATGAGGAAACCGTTGTTCTATCTCTTTTCTATTTAAAAGGGTAGATATAAATAAACTGTCTACAGAGATAGAGAAAACAGATGGATTTGAAAATTCAAGCTCACACTGAATGTAATTAACTTGGAAAAGGAGAGAAACCAACGATGCCTGAGATCATAGGTGCTGGGAGACAGGCAAAGGGCTAATTTATTTTTAACACCACAGTAGTCTCAGCAGTAAGGAAAATTCAAACTCGATTAAAGTCTCTGAAGAGGCGAAAGAGCAAATGAAGAGAGAAAAAAATGTGGTTATTGGAGAGTAATTAACATTTCGACCCAGTTGATAGCCTGAGTAGGTGTTTGCTGTGTTTAACAGAGATTGGGATTCCCAGGTCATTGCAAACGAGGTCTCCTTAAAGCACTCTGTGTCTTATTTACTATCTGATTCTGAAAGAGGTACACCTGAAAAGAGAAATGGGATTAGGTGAAGCACTTCTTCAGCAGGAATGGCAGGTTGCCTTCTGCATAGATGGGCCAGATTTACATATTTGAAAGGAGCACTCTGGAATAACTGGCCCAGAGAGATAACAAGATGGTCCTTGGCCTTGAGGGAAAGAATACTTTGGGCTTTGATGGCAGTCATGTTCCAGGCTACTGGAATTGAGACTTAATTATATCCTGATTTACAAAGCCTTTCCCAGTTGAACCCCCAAGACCATTTCTCTACTCATCCTATAATTTGGTCAGTTGTACACATGGGAATACACATTTACAAAGCCATGGTTTTTGATGTGCCATTCTTGCCACCTGGAATACTCTTTCTCCTTTCACCTAACAAACTCTTATTCATTAGACCCAATATAAATATTATGTCCATCCATCGCATCCACTAAGTGAGCCAAGTTAGCCATCCCCTTATTCGTACTTTCATAATACTTTGAGGCTTCCTCCATTATAACATAACCAGTAATATCATTTGTATATTTGTCTTACCTACTACATTGTAAGCTTCTCAAATCCAGAATGTATCTGACTCATCTTGTTATTTGTGGTGCCTATGTATCTATCACATAATAGGTATTCAGAAAGCAATTGATGGGATGAATAAATGAAAGAATTAATGAGAAAGGAGGGGAGACAAAGAATACTCCAAAGACTATTGGGGTGTGTCTGTGTGCGCTTGTTTGCATGTGTTGGGTATATATTTATATTCATATTTATATCCATATTCATAGTTAAATATGAGTGTGGAAAGATATCTACCTAGAATAACAAATAGAAAAATTTTCCATATAAACTGTGAAATGACTTTTATCATCCAGGTACCTTACAAATCTCTTTAAACCCCTTCTTTTCATTTTATTCTAAATATAGTAAAAACACTGGCATATCGCTTATCTATTAATATCCTTACAGATATATTGCCTTTATTTGGATTTTAACTAGGGTTTTCTAAAAGGCTACTAATTTGTACTTTTTAAGATTTAATAAGAAAAATATAAATAAGAGAGATAAAAAAGGTTTGATGTAGCTTCAAATGCCTTACTGTGAATCTATGAGAAAGGTATTTAATAAATAATACAAGAGCTTAACTTAAAGCCTGCACCTCTGTAAACCAATTTCTAAACTTCAAAAATGCCTAGTACATTTTAAGAACATTTGAAAGTTCAAAGAATAACCTTTTCAATATTATATAATTATATTAGAGATCAAGTGGAAAACACTCAGTTCTATCTTCTTTTTCAATGAATCAAATTCCCATAAATGTTATCAAGCTAAATAAGCACAGGTTCTAAAGACAGTTATTTCTACCCAGTGTCTTCTCTATGTGAATACTTTCTATCTTGCTTCCATAGAATTATTATCATTTGATGGACCTTTGAAAAATAATTTAAATATATTCCTGCAGTCAAGATGTGTCTTTTAAATAATACTTATTTTTGTCTCTAAATTTATAAAAGGTATAAAAACGTTCACTGTAGAGAATTTGGAAAACACATAAGAAATACTGCCACCATGGAGAACAGTATGGAGGTTCCTCAAAAACTGCAAATAGAACTACCTTATGATTCAGCAATCCCCTCCTGGGCATTTACCCAAAGGAAAGGAAAGCAATGTATTGAAGACACATTTGCAGCCCTGTGTTTATTGCAGCACTATTCACAATAGCCAAGATATGGAATCAACCTACGTGTTCAACGACAGATGAATGGATAAAGACAATATGGTGTATAGACACAATGGAATATTATCCAGCCATAAAAAATGAAATCCTGTCATTCACAGCAACATGGATGGAACTGGAGGACATTAAGTGAAATAAGCCAGGAACAGAAAGTTAAACACTGCATGTTCTCACTCATATGTGGAAGATTAAAAAAAAAGTTGATCTCATGGAAGTAAAAAGTAGAACAGAGGATACTAAAGGCTCGGGAGGGCAGGGGAAAAGGAGAGATAGGGAAAGATTTGTTAGAGGATATAAAATTACAGGTAGATAATAGAAGTAAGTTCTAGTGTTCTGTACCATTGTAGGATGACTATAGTTAATAATAATATATTATATAGTTTCAAATAGTTAGAAGGAGAATACTGAATGTTCCCAACACAAAGAAATAATAAATGTTTGAGATAATGGCTATGCTAATTATCCTCATCTGATCATAATATTTTACATGTATGGAAACATCACTATGTACCCCATAAATAAGCACAATTATTATGTGTCAATTTAAAGAAAAAAGCAACTCAATAAAAGGAAAAATGAATCACCCCAATTCAGCAACCTGAGATAACCATTGCTAATATTTTATTATAATAACATTTCATTGCAAAAGTAAAAATAGAGAACTTATAAATACAAAAGCAAAAACATAAAATAAAATCACAATGTTTTCTATATTGGTTTTTTCTAAGCATATATGTTATTTTAACACAATTTGGAGCATGGGGTATATTCTTAAACAGAATTAGGTTACTCTCAGCTTTTTGAGGTTATAACTAAAACTGCAATGGATATTTTTGCATGTAAGTTATTTGTCTGAGTTTCTGACTAGTTATTTAGAAGAGTAATAAATAAAAGAGTACACACTTTTTAAAATTCTAAATACATGTTGCCAAGATACCTTCCAGAAAATTTGTCACCATAGAATCACCTACCTGCAGTAGATAAAAGCATCTGTTTCCCATGTCCTCAATACTATTCGATATTACTATTTTTCTTCTCTACTAATATGACTGGTCAAAATTATTCTCAATGATTTTCTGTGTTTCTTTGATTTCTAAAACTATGCATTTTTCACATGTTAATAGTCCATTTATATTTCATTTACTATGAATTAAGCTCCTTGAAGACAGAGTGTTTGTCTTACCCAAGACCCTCTGAGTCTGTCCTATATAATCACTCAATAACTGCCATAAGTAAAATGGTAGTTTCATACACTTCAGCCATTTTTACACTGGTTTTTAATGTTTTTCTCATTGATTTTAAAAAGCTGTTTATCCACTAAATGTTTGTTGTAATTATTTTCCCCCAATTTCTCATTTTCCTTTTAATCTTGTTTATGGTGTTCTTTGATGAACAGTCTTTCATTTTTGTGTAGTCAGATTCATTAGCTTTGTTTCCTTGTGGTTTCTTCCCTATTTGTATGCTTTTATGCTTTATAAAATCCTTTTCCATTCTAAGATGATTTTAAGTATTAATATTACTTACAGTTATTGTTAGGCAGAGAGGTAGTTATTACTTCTGTTAATGTGTTTAATTTGCACAAAGAGATTCGTTGCCTCATGAGAATAATTTATGAACTAACTGGTGTGTTCTGGCAGTCCCTAAGGAGAGAGGATGTGAAACACTGGAGAAGGAACATTTTTCTTTACAAGTATTTTTTTAATTGATGTATAATAGATGTGCATGTGATAATACATTCATATAATAGTACAATAGTCATCTCACTTATCTATCAAACACTAGTTCTTATTTCTTCTATCAGACTATATATTTGTACACATTAATCAACTTCTGTTCATCACTCTTTCTCCTCTACCCTTCCCAGACTCTAGTAACCACTAACCTAATCTCTATCTTCATGAGATCCACTTTTTTAACTATCACATAGGAGTGAGAACATGTGATATTTCTCTTTCTGTGCTTGGCTCATTTCACTTAGCATAATGATCTCAAGTTTCATTCATATTGCTGCAAATGACAGGATTTCATTCTTTGTGTGGGTGAATAATATTCCATCGTGTATATACATTTCCTTTATCCATTCATCTGGTGATGGGCACTTAGGTTGATTCCATATTTTGGCTATTGTGAATAGTGCTACAATAAACATGGGTGTACAGATGTCTTTTCAACATATTAATTTCCTTTCTTTTGGATATATATCCAGTAGTGGAATTGTTGGGTCATATGGTGGTTCTATTTGTAGTTTTTTGAGGAACCTCCATACTGTTCTCCATAGTGGCTGTACTAATTTACATTCCCACCAACAGTGTACAAGGGCTCCCCTTTCTCCACAACCTTACCAGCATCCGTTATTGCCTATCATTTTTATAAACGCCATTTAGTTGAGGTGAGATGATATTTCATTGTAGTTTTGATTTGCATTTCTCTGATGATTAGTGATGCTGAGCACTTTTTCATATACCTGTTGGCCGTTTGTATGTCTTCTGTTGAGAAATTTCTATTCAGATCTTTGGCCCATTTTTAAGTCAAATGATTTGTCTTTTTGCTATTGAGTTGCTTGAGCTTTTTATATAATCTGGTTATTAATATCCCTTGTCAGATGGGTAGTTCAAAAGTATTTTCTCCCATTTTTCAGGTTGTTTTTTCAAATATTTTTTCATTTAATAGATTGTTTGCTGTGCAGAAGGTTTTCAGCTTGATGTAATTCCATTTGTCTATTTTTGCCTTGGCTGCCTGTGCTTTGAGGTTTTACCAAAAAAAAAAAATCTTTGCCCAAATCAATGTCCTGAAAGCATTTTCCCAATGTTTTCTTCTAAGTAATTTCATACTTTCAGGGGTCATTTGTAGAGTTTGTTACAAGGATTCTTAATCTTTGTGAATCCTCTGAGTCTATAAAAGTCAATGTGTACTTTTCTTGGTAGGGTCTGAAAGCATCTGTGAGGCCCAAATGGTTAAGAATCATTAAAGATTCTTCAAAGAATTTTCATTTCTGGTGCTATCTGGATTCCCCAATCTTTAAACTTTAATAATTTTCCTGCAAAGGCAGAGTTTGACACTCCAAGAAAAGGAAGAGGAATAAGGCTAAAAATTAGTAACTGAAGTTTTTAATCTGAAGAACAAATTCAACACAAGATTTTCTGAAGTTGTTACCGTACTGAGCCCACACTTTGCCAGTGATCAATTCGAACACTGGGTGCCAGCCTTTCATTGATGCCAGCCCGTGTGTATGTCATTGAAAATTCAGTAAATCATAAGGCTAAATATGTCGGTCTTTTCACATAATCTAGACTCATAGAATTTCCCAATTGGATGAGAACTTACAAACCATCTAATCCTATATCTCTATCCTCCTCCACAGTGTCTTCAACAAGCAATCACCAAGTTCATGACTTAACATTTCTAGGGACGGGGAACTCTTTTCTTCTTGAGATAATTCATGGCAGAATTTCTCCCTCCAGCCCCTATTTCATGAAGACCTAAGTTTTCCATTTATCTTTCTGAAACAATATAGCCCAGATAATCAGACACACCTGCAGGAAATCTGCTGAAACAACTTTTCAGGCCTTTTAAATAAATGAACGGAGGCATAATCAAAACAGCATGTCAGTGCTCTGTGTAGATTCATGCTGAAAGGTTTATGAAACAGTGTGAGATTTTGAATATAGAGAACTCTTTAGAAATGAAAGCACAGTTTAAGTTATAAAAATCATATAGGGCAATATGAGCTATACTGATTTTTAGACCCCCTAACTTGTGGAAACAGGAATAGTAGTTAATTTCTGTGTAGGGGATCAATAAAGTATAAGGTCAGGCTATTTCCACAAAACTGGCCACACATTTTGACAAAGCCAAGCAATTGGGCAGAGATATTCTCTGTTTTGACTTGAGGAAAAACTCCAATGTCAACATAGGCAAATGTCTGCATGCTTTCTGGGTTTCCCAACACCAGATGATGACAGAAAACAGACTGTCATTTAGATTCCTGTAGAACAATGGAAGTGGAATAGAACTGAGTGTCCAGTTATCTTCTAACACAAATATGCATGCAAAAACTCCTGTGAAGTAACTTCAGTCTCTTTTAATGCTCATTTAAATAATAATCTTATTATTTGTCAAAAAATAGCATATGTACCAGGTATGGGAATTAGAATATTAATTTTTACATCAGTTGCAGTAACAAAGAGAGGAAAGTTCAATCAGAAACCCCATGGGGGAAGCAGTGCTCAATTAGGGTGAACTCAGAGGCAGCTCGTTATAAACTTTTAACTCCACGAGGACCCTAAAGAAAAGAACTCTGCTCTACCATTTTTCTGAGTCTTGTGCTTTGAGTTCCTATTTTGAATAATTTCTATGTAAGGTTTTGGCATGGAGATTTTTTTAATGTTTATCTATTTATTTAGAATATATACTAATAGTGTTTTTCAAGCTACAAGTTGCTACCAGAAAGACATGAAATCAATTTAGTAGCTCTCAACCAGCTGATTTTCCTTTTTTCCCCCTTAATTAATAGAATATAGCATAGTTGTGTATTCAGTATATGTTCATGTGTGTGGTATGCACACATGCACACACGTGTGTGATATAAAATATATTTCTTACTCTAGGTCAAAGTCAAATACATTTGAAAGACGTTCTTCTGTGTAAAGAGAGTTTAGATAGACAGATTCTAATTTATTTAAGAAAGATTATGTCCCTGTCACCAAAAGTCAGACATGATAATATTTTTCTAAAAAGTCTTTTCTGCAATATGCTATCAAAGAATTTTTTAATTACTTCATTAATCTTCAAAACTCTCCTGTATGTGAGAACTGGACATATATTAAATGATGCTGTCAACTCTACCTCAAGAGAATGGATTTCTACAAATAATAGCTGCCAATTTTTATTTGCCAAACCAAAAATTTTTCCAGAACATAAAATAAGATTTCAGAATTGTGACTAAGAATGCAATGCAAACTGATTTCTGATGAAAACAACCTACACCAGGTCAAATCACTGACTCAGAAAACATAAACCACCATCTATGGAGCATGCCTTTTTTAACTTTCTTCTCTCCACAGCAAAGTCTCAGTTATCTAAGAATGGACTATCTGCATTATGAGTTATTCATGTAAAACTTTCATGTACACCAGCCACGTACACATTTTCCCATTGCCATGGTCCCTTTGCCTCTTTGGCTAAGATATAAAATCCCAAACACTTGCCTAAACCACAGCTGGGAATCCAATCTCCTTGAGCACCATGGCTTACTTGCCTAATTGAACCTCTGATATTAGCCAAGGCTTCTTCCAACCTTACCATGTACCTGTCCATCCTAGTAAATAGCTTTCTGCCAAGCCCTGCACCTGCCCTTCCTTCCTATCCTCTTTGCTTATATCACATTGTCTCACCTATAAATTCAAATGCTATGCATTTGATTATGGAGCTTTGTGGTAAGTTACAAACATCATAGAATGAATGTGAGATTCAAGTACAGTAAACTTCATCTTGAATCTTGGTCAAAATGCAGTTGGAACTTTCCCTCAGAACATACAGATATTCTGACAATTCTTAAGAGACTTAGTGATTAAAAAATCACTATGAGCATTTGCCTATGGTGGTATGCTTAGGGACAGAATTAAATATACCTGACTCTTTTCTATGATTCCCTCAATTGCAATGGACCCTCAACTAACTCCACTGATTGCACAAAAGAAAGAGCATCTTAATTAGGAGTCATGAGAATGTTATATCTCCTATTTTCTATAATGATTGACCAAAAGTCCTATTCTTCCACCACGAAAGTGGTAAAGAACAGATCTAGATATTAATAATAAATGGATCACCTAACAGAACTTCAGAGCTATGTAAGAGTGGGAGGAAGACAGGCATTATATGGGACCAAATACTTGGAAAAGATATAATCGGACTTTGAACAATTAATAAGAGGTGATAATGAAGAGTATAAATTAATAAGAGGTGATAATGAAGAATATAAAGAAAATGTGGGTGCCACTAACCTGCATTTCAAGCTAAACCTTGTATCTTGAGTGAATCTCTAGAAAAAGAGTAAGCTCTTCAAAGCAAATTGTTTGCAAACCAATTTTCAATAGTTCACTTGTTACAGTAAAAAAAATACTTTTCAAGTAACGAATGGGTAGAATAAAATTATGTGCTAACATGGCCATTTGTATTTAATTAGTCACTCAATTCTGTCAAACTTCTGGTCAATGTAGTAAAGAGGAAAATAGACAAGTAGTTATTTGGCCTAACTGATTAGCCAATCCAGTTTAAATTGTTGATTTCTTCACTTCACATAAAGCCACCTCTCAGCCACTTTCAAAAAAAAATAAGAAGAAAGCAAGGATTCAAATGCCTTGCATTTGTTTCTGTTGTCAATGTATTAGTTCCAGTTCTACCATAGTGTGAGCAGGGATATGTAGTGTCCACCTCAGTTTTTCAGCACTAGTATGTGGGATAAAAGAGAGAATGAAATAGCCCAGGAAGGAGAGTTTTGGTAGAAAGAGGTACTGGAAGCAGAATGGACCAGCAGGCAGAAAGACTACAGTCAGCTAAGCAGAGGTTGGTAACCAATTCCCTGCATTAATTCCTTTCTGCTTGAAATACCTGAAGTGATTTCTATTTTCCTTATTGGACCCTGATTAATATAGACAGTACTTATCCTCGTTGCTCATCTTCCCTTTATATTTTGCTCATCTCTTCCTTATAGTTTATAAATTTATGAATTAAATGTTTAGTTCAAGTTTATAGGATTCCTATAAGACAGTATTAGACACAGGCATATTTCCTTTCTCCTGCCCTCATATCATTTCCCAATCTTTTCTTCAGGAAAGGTTTGGCATCTGAGTACAGAATTGTTCATATTTTCCTTTATATATGTACACTATGACTAGAAAAACTTGCTGGAGAGAAGTTAATGAATTATTCTTGATGCTGACCTTTTCCCAGAAAAAAGAAGATAACTTGAATCACTTCAAAGGGGACACTTAGAAGACAATGAAGATCTTAAACGTTTGTTCCACATGACCTAGCATGGTAGTTCTAACAAAAGACAGAAACAGAGAAAAGAATGCCCATGCTGAGTGCTTATTGCTAAGCATCTTCTTCTCATGATGATTTGGAGGTATTCTTTTTCCAGCAGAGCAAAACTTCAGCTTTATAAACACATCTAAAAATATTATCCTGATTACATAGCATACCTCTTAAATATCATAATAAGAAAATAATCACTTTTACAAGTAAAGAAACTTTAACTAAACCAATTATTCCTTACTTTTATAACTCTCCAATAGCTATTAAATGGCCCATAGTGCCCATTTATACCCAAGGGGATTCAATTGATTGGTCTGAAAATTGACTAGCCTCTGTTTTGATCTTCTTATGATAGGATAACCACTTAAGAAAGTAAGATCTTTATTTTTACCAGTCCAGCATTTTCTATAAAACTGACAAAGAGACCAGCTGGCAGAAGGGAAGCAAGAGCATTTGAAGATTAATTCTGCCGAATCAATTTAGAACGCTAACTTGGAAGTATAGCAAAAGCAGAACGTGTAAGTGAACATTAAATGAAATATAGTATTACATTATCTCTGAGATACATGTGGACCCTGAAACTATTGAAACCAAGCCTAAATGTGCTAAGTTTAGCATGAAACTTTTGATTTGGTAAATATAATACCAAAAAATAATTTTTTAAGTTTGATTAAATGACTATATTACATTTTCCAAAGTCATCTTTTTGCCAATCTTCTTTTAAAATGATTATAATAGTAACTAATAGCATTGCTGCCTGAGGAATCAGAAATTATGTGAAGAGTCTTGAGAAACAATTACTACCTTTCTTTGAACTGTCAGCTATATTTGAAAGCAATCAGTTAAGAGCATGGAAACAGAATCATGATCTCATACTCTGAAGGCGCCAGTTAGTTCCAGTCAGTTTCATGGCAGTGGTTAGTTATTCCCAAATTCCAAATAACCACCCTGCAAATATATTCCACTGGTCCCAAGAAAATAGAATGAAACAATCAAAGAATGGTATTTAAGAATTTCACCAAACCTTAGAAATCTTTTCAAGACATTAAAAGATTTATTTAAAGTCCCATATTGATGAGTTAGGCAGTCAGGGCAAGAACCCAAAAGTCAGTTCATTTTGCCTTGGGTACACAACTGAACACCCAGGTAACATGAATCACCCCATGTAGAAAGGTATCTCTCAGAGCATGTCTTGCTCACACACCCTATTCATTCACCCGTCCTAGGTCTTTGGAGTCCGTTCCACTCTGACAACAAATTCTGAGTTGTGCTTTAAAGTCAGTCTGGAGGTAAAGTATATGAGACTTATAAAGTTTTTAATCACATGTAACTTTTTTTAATTGCAAAATTTTACAGGGGTACAAACGTTACATATATTGCCTCTGCACCACCCAAGTCAGAGCTACAAGCATGCCCATCCCAGACAGCGTGCACCACACCCATTAGGTGTGGATTTACCCACCCCCTTTTTCCTCCTCCCACCTGCCTGACACCCAAAGAATGTTACTTCTGTATGTGCACATAAGTGTTGATCAATTAGTACCAATTTGGTGGAGGCTTATAAATTTATGTTTTCATAGCCTCTCCTTTTCCATTTTCACTGTTCCAGGTCCTCATCACCCTGTAACATGGACATAGTAAGGAGGCTGTTGGAATAACCTCCTCTAAAAGGAAAAATCTATACTCCCCACTGAAGTCAGGTTAATCTACAAAAACTACATCATAGCCCCATGACACCTCTTGTCTTTTCGCTTGTCCAAATCCTCTGTCTCCCTCCAGACTGGATCAATTAAGCCTGTTCTTACTCTTCGGTGATAACTCCCTCCACTGACTTTTCTCGTCATGTATTGCCTTTACCACTTGTGTAGCTTTTGTATACCACTTTGGCTTATTTGTCATCATTCATATCATATTCCCAGGATCTTATTTTGTACCTCAGCACCTGGCATGGTACCACAATCACCGTAGGCAATCAATAAATCACTTGCTGGTTTTGGCAGTTAGTTAGCAGAAAATATAAGCTTGGAAGTCAGGCTGACTTTGTTACAAACCCTGCCTCTCCCCTTCTGAGTCACAGTTCTCCTCTGTAAAATGGAAGCAATAATACTTATCCTGAAGGTTTCTGTGAAAAATTGAGAGAAATACCAAAGTGACTAGTACAATAGCTGACATGTACTTAATGCTCAATAACAGTATCTTTTACAATTAATAAAAATATAAGTCACATTAACAACTATATTGTTATAAACATTATTGATGGGTCTTTAGTAATAATAAACCTGAACTTTCTCTAATCCTATTTCTACTATCCAATAATTATTGATATTATTATCAAACAAAATATTGAACTTTTCTGTTGGTGAGGATGAGGAGAAATTGGAACCCTGGTGCACTGTTGGTAGAGATGTAAAATGGTACAGCCACTGTGGAAAACATGGTGGTTCCTCAAGAAACTTAAATAGAAGTGCCATATAATCCACCAATTCCTCTTTGAGGTGCATACCCAAAAGAATTACAAACAGGATCTTGAAGAGATATTTGTACATCCATGCCCACAGCAGCATTATTCATAATAGCATCCACCAATGGATATCAGTGGATGAATAGACAAGCAAAATGAGGTATATGCATACAATGGAATACTATTCAGCCTTAGAAAAGAAGGAAATTCTGAAATATCCTACAACATGAAGGAATCTTGAGGACATTACACTAAGTGAAATAAATCAGTCACAAAAAATACAAATACTATATGATCCCACATCTATGAAGTATTTATAGTAGTCAAAATCATAGAGACATACATTAGAACAATGATTGCCTAAGGCTGGGGGAGAGGAAATGAAGAGTTGCTATTTAGTGGGTATAAATTTTCAGTTTTAGAAGATGAACAGTTATAAAGATGGATACTGGTAATGGCTGTATAACATTATGAATGCATTTGGTACCACGGAACTGTATACTTAAAAGAAGTTAAGATGGTGAATTTATGTTATATGTATTTTAACACAAAAAAATGGAAGAAAAGAAATATTACAAAAATGAAAGGATTTTGCAGATGTAATTAAGACCCTTAATCAGTTGAGTGAGTTAATAAAAAGGGAAATCATCATGCATGAGTCTGACTTGAGTTCTTTAAAAGGGCCCAGGCCCACAGAAAGAAATATATTCCATGACCTTACTTTTTTGTGGACCTAAAAATATTCAAATATACAGAGATAGATAACAAAACAGTGGTTACCAGGGGTTGGGGGTAAGGGAGGAAATGGGTAAGATATAGGTCAGAGGATACAAAGCAACAGATATGTAAGATGAACAAATCTAGAATTCCAAGGTACAACATGAGGACTATAGGTAATAAAATTATACTGCATATGGGATGAATAGATTTTAGCTGATCTTGCCACACAAAAAATTAGGTAACTATGCGAGATGATGGATATGTTAATTCGCTATATATGTTAATTCATTATAGTGAAATCGTAAACTTTTAACTATCTACATGTGTCCCGTAACATCATGTTGTATACCTTAAATATGCACAATAAAATCTATTTGTTAAAGGTTGTGGGGGAATGGACAGCACTTCCTGGAATTAGATACTTGAAGCAACAGAACGCTCTCTTGCTGGCCTTAAAGAAGCAAACATCCATGCTGTGGGCTGCCTATCGAGAGAGAGAGCCTCTACAGCTAAGGGCCTTGATTTTACAACCACAAGGAACTGAATTCTGCCAACAAACTGAATGTGTCTGGAAGAGAACCCCAGGCTTCAGATGAAAATGCAGCCTGGTTGATCATTTCAGTTTTGTAAGGCTTTAAGCAAAGAATCCAGCTATGCCCTGCCCAGACCTACAGAAATTATGAGATAATAAGTGAGTATTGTCTCAAGCCACTAAAAAACATAAATAAATATTGAACTTGTCAAAATTGGTCAGCCAATATCTGTGTTTATGTACCATATCTACGAAATGCAAAAAGAGAGGAATTTTCAATATTTTAATTATCATACTACATTTGTTCGATTCTTCCTTCCATTTATCATGAGCTTATTTTATTTTTCTGCAGCAAAGTGACATGTAACTACAGCTTGACAATTGTTTTGCCTTTGATAGGCCAAATTGTAGTAGGGGCATTTTTAATCTTTGTCTTAACACCTACATGACATTTCAGTAAGGCACAGAGAAAACCATTGATTTTTCATGATGGAATTTTATTTTGCCTTTGAAGGTTGGCAGATCAAGTGATCTATTGCCAAGGACCTTTACAAATGAAAAAATAAAAATTAGACAACTTCTGGAATCTTTTGATCCAGAAAAATGGCAAGACCTTATGACAACCAAGGCATCAAAATACAGTAGGCCTACCAGCAGAAGCCTCTATTTCCCCATTCCAAGTATGTTTTCTTTAGGGATGAAATGCATTTTAAAGGCAGTTTCATTCATCACGTTTCAAATATCTCAAATCAATTCCTGTGACTATGGAAATCTTAGTAAACCTACTGGCTCACATGCAAGATACCACCATAACCCTAATCATTTTCCTCACTTGTCTTCAAGCCATTCACAGCACACACGTCTCTCCACGCAAAATGTCCTACCTTAACTCACTGCCTTCTCGCAACACTCATCCCAGCGAGCCTACTGTGCAGCCTCCACCCTTCCCCAGTCGGATAGCTCTGCACTGGGTTACAGAGTGTATTTGACTATCCTAAAATTTCCTAATTGTAAGTATCACCTGTATAGTAAATAAATAGTTAATAGACAAATAGATTTTCAGGACCCTTCCCTGAAGATTCTGGTATAGAAGTCTTGAAAAAAACTCTGGGATTCTTGCTTTTAACTAGACTCCGGATAACACTTATGGTTGCATGCCTGATTTGATAGCATCATCTTAATTGGAAATTGCAAACTCCCAGACTGTGAGCAGTAGCCCACAAGCTGTCTTTCAAAGTTTGAAAGTGTGAATGCCTCTAGGCGAGGCCTACAGTCACCAGTTCCCTCAGAGCCCACCCTTTCTAGTATTATTCCTCGGGACCTTGCCCCTTTAAGTCACATAACTGTCATCTGAAGGCATTTGAGTCTGTGAGCTCTAGTAACTATCTATATATTCATGCATATAATTTTAATTCCTTAAAAATAAATAGAACAGATAAAGTAGAATCTTCTTTTTTTGCAATCCATCCAGCATTCAGGAAGGTTTGTTTGGGGTTTTTTTGTTTTGCTTTTTTTCCTTTGTGTCTTCTGTTTTCTGGGCAGTTGTTGTATCATTGTTTTTGAAGATAGTGGCCCTCCCAAAAGTATTCTCCGACAGACTATGTGAGCCTTTGGGGTACACAAATGGTAGGCTGACAAGCACCGGACTCCAATTTCACCATGATTCAGGGCTGGAGCAAGCTGCCTTTTAGATCTGCAATATTAAGCCCCTCTGGCTTGAACTATCAGGCATCCTTCTCTGAAAGCAAAGACAATGGTATAGCAGGTATGTTGAAGCCGTTAGCATCCTGCTGAGACAACATCCTCTGTGCACTCAAATGGAGTATTTACTCAGGAAAAAAGTGCCATCCACTATTCTCTACTCCAGTGGAAAGTCTGGGTAATCCCCTTACCCTGCATAAAGCCCAGAGGATTGACCCCAGTGTTAACACACAGCCAATTTTCCAAGAGAGTTAGAGGATCAGGCTCACTTTTATTTTTATTCATTTTAACAATACTATTTTATAAGGTCCAGAAAAGAATGTCAAAGAAGAAGGAAAATGCAGTCCAGAAGGAACTTACTGGGGTTGAAATATATAAGTATAGATATAGATATAGACATAGGCATAGACATAGGCAAAGGTATAGATATAGATATATTCATGAGAGACTTTGTTGAATCAGAGGAAACATTTATACTGCAGCATGAGAGATTTTAGTTGATTAGGGGTAAGTTGTCAATTGAGAGTAAAATAACTTCTGGTGAGGGTCATAATTTGTTGCTTCCCAGAACTGCCCCCAAAAAGCACAAAGAGCCCTGAGTTCTGAGTGTCTCCAACTTTCGTCTACCCACAAGTAGCAGGAGAATGGAAATGTGTCCTGAGTATTTTCAACAAACATATCCCAAACTGTTTATTTTGTAGCAAGCACAGTTCTATGTCCTAGGATCTAAAGATAAATAAGTCACTGCCCTCAAAGTTGAAACAGAATAATAAAATTATTAAGACATAGTAAGTGCTATCTATTAGAGATACATGTAAGATGATTCTGGGCACAGAAGATAAATTCTATCTTCACCTGAGAGTAAGAGCAAGAAAGTCATCAGACTACGAAGAAATGGTCCTGCTTGAGTTAAGTTTTGATAGCTGACTCAAAGCTCACCAGGCAAACAAATCAGGGTAGAACATAATTAAGCAGAGGTATTCTGTATGTGCACAGAAGTTTAGAGGTATTCTGTATGTGCACAGAAGTATTCTGTATGTGCACAGAAGGTATTCTGTATGTGCACAGAAGGTATTTAGAGGTATTCTGTATGTGCACAGAGGTATTCTGTATGTGCACAGAAGTTTAGGAAAGTTCAGTGCGGTCAGGTTTAGCTAGAACACGGATTGGGGAGTGGTTAGGGATGGAGAGAATTCTGGCATGTGGCTGGATCAATGGGCAGGTATCAGGAAATAAAGGGCTCGTGAGCTAGGCCATCATCCTCAGCATGACAGCCTTTCACGCAGACACATCTGATTGGTAAAAGGGATGAACATTTGTGTACCAGGATTTGTCCAAGATCTGGAAGTTATCATGAGTATTAATAATAGGTGTGCCCTTAAGCCACTTAGAAGAGCAGCAGAAATATATTTGGAGCAAGAAGTCCCATCTGAAACCAAAAATGGTAAACTTTTAAGACTTCAACATAAATATGGGTAATTGAGCACACATTTATTTTTATTTCAGAATATTACGAGGCTACAAATGTTTAGGTTACATATATTGCCTTTGCCCCACCTGAGTCAGAGCTACAAGCGTGTCCATCTCCCAGACAGTGTGCACCGCACCCATTAGGTATGAATATACCTATACCCTCCTCCTCCCTCCTACCTACCCAACACCCAGTGAATGTTACTAACATATGTGCACATAAGTGTTGATTAGTACCAATTTGATGAAGAGTACATGTGGTGCTTGATTCTTGTGATACTTCACTTAGTAGAATGGGCTCCAGCTCCATCCAGAATAATACAAGATGTTCACAGATCTAGAAAAAATAATTTTACAGTTTGTATGGAACCAGAGAAGACCACGTATAGCAAAAGCAACCTTACGCAAAAAGAAAAAGTTGGGAGCACACATTTTTATGGCCTCTCTTTTCTGAAGTCCCAATAAAATTCAGTAAAGGATTTAAAAAAAAAAAAAAAGCATGCATGCATAAGGGCAAAGAGACCTAAGAGAAGACAATAGCAATATGTTTTTAAAACATAGAAAATGGAAAGCAGACAGAAAAGTGGTAACTGATGTAGAAGAGGTTGAAACCTAAGTGCCTACAGAGAAAGATGACAAAAGGAAGCAAGCCTAGCAGGACACAGGAAAGGCCAGGTGTTGGGGATCGCAGCAGTGAGGCATGAGACAGAAAAGGAAAGGTGATGAAAGTCTTCATACTGAATGATTACACACCCCTAAATGCCCTTTGTCACCTTTTCAGCCAAGAGAAGAGCCTCATCCACTCCTTCCCACTCTTGCTATCAAATGCTGACAACCAGGTATATTATCCCCAGGCATGGAACTAGATTATTTTCTGAAGAAATTGGCCTGTATTATTCAGTGAATAGGCCTTTCTGCAATAATCAATGAATCCTTTAAAAAAGTGTATTTGTTACTCTTATCAGTTTGAAAGACACCACAGAAGGAAAAGAGAGAGTTTGAGGATTGTGTAAGATGTATACAAATTGATCCACATCTCATTGGCCAGAAACAAGTCATGTAGCCCCACTCTAACCAAAAAGGACATGGGAAATTGAGATAAGCACAAGGGTATTGGATGAGCATTAATAATCTTTGCCATGCATCCTCAGAGAAAAGATAAAAAACTCTAATATTTGCTATTTCCCCCAAAAAAGCAATCACCCCATAATTATCATTTGATAAACCCCACTTAATAAACTCAACCCATGCACACAGAGATTCACTTTAGCTATTTAGTACCAAAGAATACTAGATGTCTAAGAAAGTCTTCCAACATGGAAAATAGAGACCAACATGCATAAACAGGAAAAAGAAAGCTTACCAAAAAGAAATAATAATAATGCAGAAAAAAGAAAAAGAAAAACAAATAATATCCTCAGGTATAAGTAAAAATATTACATTCTTAAAACAAGAATAGTCTATTAAAATAAAAACATATCGGCAAATAAGAAAGAACTCTTACAAATAAAAATAATGATACCCATACTAAAAAAGAGAATTAAAAGAAGGGTAGAACAATAAAGTCAAATCTCCAAAGAAGAATCTTTAAAAATTAAAAAAAAAAAATTGGAAAGAAAAATAAAAATCAAAGGATCAATTCATAAGGTCCAATATCTGACAAATAACAGTTTCATTTTTAAAAAAGGTAATTTTCAAAGGAGTGATACAGTACATTTTTAGGACTAAAGTATATGAGTTTCCAGACTGAAAGGACCTCCAGGTGCCCAGTACAATAAAAATAAATAAATATCTACACCAACGCACATCATCTTGAATTTGCATAATATCACAGATAAAGAAAACCCCAATAGATTCCAAATGGGCAAGTACAAAAAAATAAAATAAAAGATGAGAAATCTGGTTAGTATCAGAATTTTCAAAATTATTAATGTGGCTCAATGTCTTCAAAATGCTAAGGGAAAATTATTTCCAGTCCATAATCCTGTATATACTCACCAATCAAGTATGATGGAAGAATAAAATAAAATTAAAAATATTTAAAACATGCAATGACCCAAAAATTGTATCTCCCATGCACTCTGTCTCAAAGAGGATTCTAGAGAATTTTCTCCAGCTAAAATGAGAGAGTAGAGCCAGAAAGCAGGAAATCCTACCCATGAGAGAAGCAAAGAAAATTCTCACAATGGTGGTGAAGGCAGTTCCTGAAAAACAATTCTGCAATAGGCCTGAGAGCAATCATTCCAGTCCAGAGAGTGCAAATTCCAGGAAGGAGTTTCCAGGAAAAAAAAAATCATAATTTCTGGACTACCTTATGTATTTAAAAACATGGAAAATAGTAATACAAGGTAATTTACAGATATACTAGGACTTCTCATGTCTACTTTAACTTATAAAAAGCATAAAAGTAATCACTCCTGCCCTCACAACAAGAAAAAGCTGAACAGACTGAAAATCAACTACCTTTCTTAGCTCCATAAGAGAACTGACAAACCACCCCTCTGAAAATTGGAGAGACAGGTGAATACAGAGAATACAGGTAAGCATACCTGAAGCAGAAACTGCTGGAATGTATAACGACTTGAATACCTAAATGCCCAGAGGCACAGGCCCACTAAAAACTGAGACCTAATCATAGGAATATAGAATGTCTCCCTCTCCCACACCTAACCACCACATCAATCAGGCTCTTATATAATAGTAGATTATGCCAGAAAGAACTGCAAAGTTTAGACTCTACTTAAGTAGGAGTCTCCAGGAAAACCCAAAGACAAAAGAGGAGACAAAAATAAGAGCACTAGAAAAAATGGAAGCCTCTGATATCCACACCTACAACAAACAATAAACACAGCCTAACTCCTAGCCAGATAAACATAAACCCCTATGCTAAAAGCCTATCTAACACTGCTCCTATTACCATGTCCAGCTTTCAACAACCAAAAAAAAAAAAAAGCAAGTTATGGTAAAATGCAGGGGAAAAAAAGCCACAATCTGAAAAGATAAAGCAAGCATCAAAACCAGACATATATGTGGCAGAGATTTATAACTATCAGGCCTAGAATTCAAAATACCTGTGATTAACATGCTAAAGATGCTGATGGAAAAAGTAGACAATATGCAAACACAGGTGGGTAATATGAGAAGAGAGATGAAAACTCTAAAAAGAGAATCAAAAAGAAATGCTAGAAATCATAAACACTGTAACAGAAATGAAAAATGCCTTTGATGAGTTCATCAGTAAACTAGACGTGGCCAAAAAAAGAATCAGTGAGCTTGAACCTATGTTAACAGAAACTTCCTAAACTGAAATGCAAAGAAAAAAAAAGAATAGAAAAATGAAAAAGAATATTCAAGATCTGTGGGACCGTTACCAAAAGTATAACCTACACATAATTAGAATATCAGAAAAAGAAAACAGAGAAAAAGCAGAAATAGTTGAAGTAATAATGCTGAGAATTTTCTAAAATTGATGACAGAAACCAACCACAAATTCAGGAAACTCATAGAACACCAAGCAGAATAAATACTCACCCCCTCCCCCAAAATATCTATGCCTAGGAGTTATAATCAAACTGCAGGAAACCAAAATCAAAGAAAAAATCTTGAAAGAAGACAGAGGGGAAAAAAACACCTTACTTATGGAAGAGTAAGGAAAAAGATTACATTGATGCAAACAAGAAGAATGTAGAATCAAATATTTAAAATGTTAGAAGATAAAAAAAAAAAAAAACAGTCTTGAATCCTATATCCAGTGAAATTATCCTTCAAAAGTGAAGAAGTGATATATTTTCTCAGACAAAGATAAATGTAGCATTTGTCACTGGTAGATCTGTCTAGCAAAAAAAAACACTAAAACAAATTCTTCAGAGAGAAGGAAAATGATACAGGTTAGAAATATGGATCAGCATAAAGAAAGGAAGAGTGCCAGAGAAGGAATAAATGAAGGTAAAATAAAATCTTTATTTTTCTTATTTTTTCCTGATCTATAGACAATTGTTTTTTCAAGATATTAATAAAAACAATAGCATATGGATAAATAAAATAAATGGCAGCAATAGTACAAGGTATGAGAAGGAGGAATTGGGAATACTCTGTTAGAAGATACCTGCACTGCCCATGAAGTGGTATAGTGTTATTTGAAAGTAGACTTAGATTAGTTGTAAATGTACATTGCAAACTCTGGTATAATTGATATGCTAAGAGAGGAGAGAAAATGGAATCATATAAAAGCAAATGCTCAGATAAAAGCACAAGATTTTTAAAAAGAAATGAAAAACAAGTGCAATAAATACAAATCAGTTACAAGTACACTGGAATGTTTGGGAGAAATAATCGATACGTATAAGGAAAATCGAGAAAATTGAAACGTGAGACAAACACTAACTTGAAGTGGGGAGGGAGTGTACAAGAAAAATAATGTAATTTTAGTGTATTGTTTGACTCACTAAGGTAAAAGCTGATTTTGATTAAAATTGTAATATAATTACTTTAAAGGGATGGGGCAGGAGATGACGGGATTGTAAAAGAACTGAACATGTTATCAAACTGAACATGTTATCTGCCATAATAGAAAGTGAGTAGATAATGCTCAAAAAGGAAACAAGAAATAAAAACATAAATATATCATTTAGAAATGTGGAGATAAATGCCAAAGAGGGAGCTAAAAGTGTAGAAAGTGGTTGCTTCAGGAAGCAGGTTTTTGGTGGGTGTTTTTCTATCAGAAGCATTTGAGTACTGTTTAATTTCTTAAACAATATGCATGTATTCATATATTGCATTGATAAAAATAAATATTCATATTAAAAGTAGACAATAATAGCATGGGGTCAGGGACCAGAAGAGTCAATGAGGCTGTTCTAATATTTGCTTTCTGCAAATTGCTTTTTATTGGGCAGCTGTGTGTGTGCTCCTAGCAGGGTGGAAAGTGGTGGTTTTCAAACTCTACTCCAAGAGACCCTAGAGTTCTGCAGAATTGTCTTGGGGTCATCCCTGGGGAT
This sequence comes from Mirza zaza, assembly GCA_008750895.1. Classification (NCBI taxonomy): domain Eukaryota; kingdom Metazoa; phylum Chordata; class Mammalia; order Primates; family Cheirogaleidae; genus Mirza; species Mirza zaza. The sequence goes on from VSMD01017392.1 coordinate 79,298, forward strand.
GGGACTTGGGCAAAGAATTATTTTCAACACCTTCAGGTCCCTTCCCTGACTTAACTAGAGGGGCTCAGCTTTCATCTTTTTCCCTTTTTATTCTACATACAATCTCATTTGAATAAAGGTTATATTGCTTTGATTGCTGCTGGAAGAACACAGATGTTGAAATCCCCTACCTACCAGTTTCTAGCTGAGTGATGGTGAGCTAGTCCCTTTGCCTCCCTGTCCCTTCCTCATCTAGAGGCAGTGAGGTGTGTAAACCAGCTATCACTGTGCCTGATCCATAGCAGGTGCTCTGTGAATGTTGATTCTCCTTTTCCTTATCACTCTGAAAACCCTAAAGGTACTATGTTTCCCCTGACACTGGAATTCCCCAGGACCAAAGGAAAAGCTTTTGCTTTTCTGGCTAAAGGGGATGGGAGTCAGCTGGCACCCCCACCCCATTCTTTCTGCCTCGAACCCTGACAGGTACAGCAGCATCTATATTGCAACCACCAAGGAAAGTGCAAGAGAATCACAGAGATGGTGAGGGTATTTAATAGCTATGCTCTTCTAAATCAATGCCACCAGATATCATATCAATCAGAGTGCCAGCAGGAAACAGGTGGAACATTCAAAGAGTGACTAGACAGAGTTGTATAAAGGAGCGCTTTACAAAGGTGTGGGCAGGCCTAGAGAACCAACAAGGAATAATGAAGCCCCAGGAACCAGTAACAGTGAGGAGTCATCTGAACTCCAATCTTGACAGGGAAGAGGGAAGAGGGTATGATCACAAAAGGCATGAACTAGGAGAAAAAGGAGAGGGGATGCCCCACAGGAGCTGTGGTTTTAGGTAAAAGATTCCAGACACAATCCAACCAGGCCCACCAAGAGGAAGCTAGGGAAAGAAGTATGGCAACTTCTTTGTCCTCCCTGCTTGTGATCTCCAGCTGTTGCTTTCCACTAGTCAAACCTAATCTGAAGCCCAAGGATAAGAGAACCCACATAACACAATCCTTGAGATAAACTTCCCAGGGCACAAAGCAGGTCAAAAAAAAAAAGGTGGAAAACAGGCATAGCCACCTACCTCCAAACTTTTTATCATACAACACAAAGTCTTATTTGTTAAAGCCAACATTAGATTTCCAAACACATCCTAATTAATATATCAAAGACAGGCCATTAAAGGGACTTTACTTGGTGGAGGATAGTCTATAGTTGGAACTAGTATGGAGTTCTGCTAGGATACTGTAGCTAGGAATAGGAAAATTATGATAGAGGGAAAGTCTCTCAAATATTAACAATTAGTATTACCAATTAAATGGGATGTTTGCAATAGGGGCAGAATTTTGCATGGTCTCATAAAGCTATTCAGATTTAGGGTCTTCTGGCTTGGCTGCTGAACCTAAGACAGCAAGTAAAGGTCAAGTGCATTTTAAATCAGAGACATTAAGGAGGGCTCTCCAGAAACTGACTTCTGTGACTATCTGGATTACAATATTACCTCATCCGGGAGGTCATAAATTCTCAAGATTTCACAGGGGAAGAGAGCTGCTAGGTCACCTGTGGTCACAGACCTGGGCCTTTTGTGAGTATATTTGCCAGAACCAGATGTGCCCGTGGACCAGTCCCTTGTAGATAGCTTTAGGCCTTCAGGTTGAAGGTGTCAATTTATACTGATCTAGGTCACATAGTAGTATCTCAGTTGGAAGAAGTGCAGCCAAAGCTCTAACAGGATGCTTAGAGTCAATGTTCTATGTCCAAAAGGCTTTAAATAAGGTTTCTAGGGTATGGATAACATGGAAAGTGAACCATGTGAATAACAATGGTTTCTTCACCTGTCACTAGCTAAGTTGCTTCTGGGTGTATGTCACAATTTAAGGGCTCAATTAGATAGTAGTTCATTGTCAATTTTGGAATTGATTGAGAAATATGAACCAAGAGATAGACAGGTAGAGATCAAAATGCCAGTTTTATTTCTTGTGAGGTTCCTTGGAGAACATGGATTTAAATCAGTGGTCTCTGCGGGCATTCTGATACCAACTTCAGAAATATTCTTACCTGTCCATCACAGGTTGAACTGGAAATCACAGGCCACCCCTTTAAAGGCAAAGTCAGTAATCTTTCCACATGCTCAGGATAGGTCCCATGCATCCTCTATGCAGGCCAGCAGTTTTGGGAAAGAGCTCAGGAGGTCTGAATGGAGCAATTTCCATTTCTTCCACCTAGACTTCCCAGTCAGGTAAGTCACTCACCTGCCCCAAAAAGAAGCAGGTGAGAGACCTGGAGAGAGATGTAAAGAGTTGTCTATGCCATGGAAGCTCCTCATGGCTATGAGAAGCAAGTGGAATGGAGCTCCAGTAGCCATTCTCTGTTTACTGTTGAGGGATGGGACATTTTCCCCAACAGCATGAAAAAGTTCAAAGTTAGGTTCGTTCAGCAAGTAGCACCAGACCTTCATGGCCGGGATTTTGTTCTCTCAACATATTCAGCTGGATTTCATTTTAAGAAGAATTAGCAGAAGCAAATGGTTGACCAACTGAGAAAGCCTCTTAAAACAGAGAGGAACCTGTGGTTACATCAGTACATTAGTCTGTATCATAAATGGATAATTGCCTCAGAAAACACCGGAACTCGAGCCAAATAGAAGTGCCATTTGTCATATAAAAGGCTTCCTAGACAAGTACAGGCCAGTAGAACAGCTGATGCTTCACCAGTAGGTCCACAAGGGGAAACATTTGAGAAGGGGAGGAAGGAACCACAAGAAGCACCCAACATCCTCCTGTTCCCTGCCCGTCCCACCCTAGCATAGTGCCAACCAGGCGATAACGAGCAGGCTCCTTCACAGGACCTGAAACATCCTCCAACCTTCCTCCCTACATTCTTGTCAAGGGATGGTGAGCTTGATGAGTGCCTGGCAATGAGGACCATCTTGGCATGTGCTTGGACAGATGCCTGTCCTTTCTATAGGAGCAGCCTTTTTGCTAAGACTTAGCCACAAAACTAAGAAAGAAAATAAAAAGTGAACAATGCTAACAGAGTCCTTTTCAGAAAGCAAGGGTTAAAAGCTTGAGCAATTTCTTATTGAACAAACTGTTTCTATTCTTCTCCTACTCACCCTCTCACCTACCCACTCCCAGGAGGAATTCTGTTCTGGAGAAAATGAGTCCAGTGCAGGAGCTGCCCTTCATGGAGGAAGGGCACTGCCCTGTCTACTGCTGAAGCCAGTGGGCCACCCACAGAAGTGTCACATGGAACGACTTCATACAGCTTACAAAGTTGTGCTTTGTCTGATCAGATATTACTTGATCACCAACAACTTGCTTTTTCCCAAAGAAAGTTCTTATCTTTCCCCAATAGGGGATCCTATGTTGCACACACGAGCCCATTTTCCTGTTGCCCCAGCATCAGTTAGTCATGAGTGTGTCCCCAGCTAGACCGAGGGTTCCCATCAGCCTGGGCCAGAGCTTATGTCCAAAACACACTTTGCCTCTAGCCTACAAGAGACTAATTCTCAGTCTTTGGAAAGGATTTCCAGTCTGTAGGAAGAACTGAGTTTTTTCCACTTTTTCAAGGTTAATATGGTTGGTCAAAACAATTCTTTTAAAGGATAATCAGTTTTTATTTTGTAACTGCTAACTTTGAAATCAGGAATAGTCTTTGCCACTCTTATAACAGTAGTTTCCATGGGTTTTCATGGCCAAAACCAAACATAAAAGCATTTCATAATGTTTTTAATCTGACAAATAAGAACATTTTTAAAAACAGCTACCATTCTCCTATTACTATCATTTTCTGAAAGGAAGGATTTTTAACCGAAATTACAGAATAAAGGTACTCCTTTAAACTGAAAAAAATTAGCCTTATAAAAAATAAATATTATCCTTGTTTGCTAAATTATACTGAAAGCCAGTGAAAACACTGTCATGGCCTGGCTTTTGGGAACCACTGCTCTTCAACAGTAAGTTGCAGGCACACAGATAAGTATAGGATACAAATAATTATTTAAATATATGAGGAAGCAGGACTAATAATGTGCATTTTTATTGAAGCAAGTACAAAGGCTAAATTTATGCCAAATATTTGCAAAACAACTTTTCTTCTACCAGCCGCTTTCTCAGAAAACAAAATTATAATTTTTTAAGGAAAATGACAAATGTACAACAGTACAAATTCAAATAAAAGCTAAAAGCCAATTTTAATGCTGGGCATCAAAATGAACAGCGTGCATGAAATTCAAAGGGCACAGTTGGCAATAAATTTTCTTCATTATAAAGGCAATGTTTATCCAGTGGGTGGAAGCAGGTCTGGACTAGCAGAATTTTCAATAAATTAAAATACAGACCAAAAGCAAATAGGGAAACAATGCCAGAAAGGTCCTTTTCAGAAAGCATGTTTTGAGAGCATGCACAAATTGATGTTTATTTATATTGATGAATATATTCTCTTCTAGTCCACCCACCATCACCCACCCTCTTCTCTCTCCCTGTCAACCAACATCCACCTATCATCTCCTAAAAGAAATTAATTTGTGGTGAATAATCAATCACAGATTTATCATTAAAACTATGGCCTCATCCCTAGAATATCAACACTGCAAAACAATAAAACATGGTGACAATAAACTGGTTCCAAAAAATCTACTGGAAGGCACTTTTTAAATGTTGAAAGATGACAAATATTACTTGAAACTCAGAAGCAAATTATTTAGAACCAGTAGTACTGTGTGCATAATTCAATCAATAAATATTGTTAATAGACATTGTGAGGTATTCAAAAATGAACAAGACACAGTCTTAGCCCTCCAGGAATTCAAGTATAATAGTTAGAAATGGCATGCAGCCCACCCTGGAGACCACTGAAGTAGGCCCAGTGCTGGGCTACCCCATAGGCAGATTAGGCCCATATTGAGGATATCAACAAACAAGATAAAATAAAATCATAGATTTTACTTAAAGTTTTATGCTCAGAAAATCTATAAATAGGTTATTTTAATGTCAGCATATATAAACTTTGCATAATGTTAAAAATATGTTTTATTTTGAATTGTACATGGCCAGGGGGGGTGAGGGGGACACCATAGTCCTGAGACTGTAGCCACTCTAAATGTCTTAGATGGTCCATGGGCAACTGTGGCTTTTCCTTCTGAGACCTATGTGGCATTTTGAAGAATTAAACCTTTGTTTTCATAAAAATTTATCTAGAGCAAGAATTGCTTATGAATTATGAATCATTAATTTTATACTTAAAGGTGTTATCTTTGTCATTCATCTTTATACTGACTGATAATCTATCTTCTCTATCTGTGGATAGACTGATAATCTATCTTCTACACTATCTGCTTTATCTGTGGGTCCTGGATTTCCTATTCTCCAGCTTGATGATAAATAACAGAAGGCAGTGACTATGCCTCACCTAGGATATCTGCATTATAAGTCAAGCCGTCATCTGTCATTTTCTACTAATGGTACTCATTTTTATACCACATTTAGTTGTGAGCCATCATATTCACAATCATGTTAGTGATAAGTCAAATAGCCACTTTTGCTTCAACTTTGGCATAGAAATTCATAGTACTATGAATTTCTTGTGCAATTTTCTTGAGGGAAAGAAACTATTACTTTTTTACTGTCCCAAGACTGATCAGAGGGGAAGAAAAATCTTAAGTGTTAAAGAGTAGCTTCTGTCCCCTCAGCAGCTAGCCTCCAGGTACAGATTTGGAAGTGATGGGGCTGTATGTAGATGCTGCTAGTGTTGGGTTCCATCACAGGACCAGCTAAGTCAAGATCTCTAGCAATGGGCCCAGGCATCACTATTTTTCAAAGCTTCCTGGGTGATTATCATGCGTGCAGCCAAGGTTGAGAATCAGTAATAGTGAGGGTTCCTCTATCCCACCTAACCCTTCTGTCAAATTCATAAGATTCAGCATTAGAATGTCAAAACTTTGCCTTTGATACAATAACCCAGTATGTTCTCCAAACTGCTAGAGAGACTTTCTACCCGCATGAGCCCAGAGGCTGCTGCCGACAGTGAGATGAGAGCATCTTGCAGACAGGGCACCAGGTACCCATTCACATAGCTCACCACCCCTATAGCCTATAAACTAGCAACCAAGAAAACCACCACACCAAGGGTATCTATAACCAAGACATCCATCCAGAACCTAGATGGCCATCAAAGTACCCACAAGCAAAGCAAAGCCAACATATGCTACAAATACACCCATACAAGTGAGGAGAGGGGAAAAAGCCCAGTCTAAATGAAAGAAAATTCAAAAATAAGAAAGAACCGCTACTCCACATGAGAAGTAATAAGTGAAAGAACTCCAGAAATATGAAGGCTCAGAGTGAAAGATCACCCCCAAAAGGGAACACCAGCTCTCTAGCAATGGAAACCAAACAAAATAAGAATATTGAAATGACAGATAAAGAATTCCAAATATGGATTATAAGCAAGCCCAATGAAACACAAGAGAAAATGGAAAACCAACAGACACACACACAAAACCACCAAAAAAATTCAGGAAATGAATGAAAAATTCACTAAAGAAATTGAATTATTAAAAAAAAATCAAAGAGGACTTCTGGAAATGAAAAATTCATTTAAGGAAATACAAAACACAGGAGAAAGGCTTAAGAATAAACTAGACCAGGCAGATGAAAGAATCTCAGAGCTTGAAGATAGCACCATTGAATCAAACAAGTCAGTCAAAGATAAAGAACAGAAAATTAAGAGGAAGCCTGCAAAAATATGGGATTATGGGACTATGGGATTATGTGAAGAGGTTAACATAAGAATTATAGGCATCCCTGAGGGCAAAGAAGAAAACACGCAAAGGCTGAAAAACCTATTGGAGGCAATAATTGAGGAAAACTTCCCTGGTCTTGCTAGAAATTTAGATATCCAGGTACAAGAAGTTCAATGAACACCTAGCAGAAAACATACAACATGATCCTGGAACATTGTATAATGTCATGAAGAAAGGAAAGACATGCACACGCGTGCGCACACACACACACACACACACACACATAGAGCAATGGGGTTAAGTCAAAGGGGCACAGTAGACAACTGAAAGAGGTCCCAATAGTCAAAGATAGAACAGTATGAACAAGCATAAAGTAGCATTAGATTATAACCCAATAATAAAATAAGTATCTATGAGTCCATACCAATATAAGTGATTGAATAAATTAATAAATGAGGGAGAAGATACAAATCTCTCATGCAAAGGAATTCAAATAAATTATATAGACACTAAACCCTAAAAAAGGAGGAGCATAACTCCTTAAGTGTAGTCTGCCTGTAGTGACTTCCTTCTGAAGAATACAGTATTGAGAGGGGAGGAAAAAGAGACTAACTTTATAATGGAAAAATCTAATAAACCAGGTGATCAAAGTCAACATCAACAGTCATAAATCATGTTGATAGCATGTCTCCTTGAAATGAAGTACTGAAAATGACACTTTACCCCTGATATCTTCCTCCCAGAAACTCAAACCCCCAGTCTAATTATTAGAAAAACATATGGAAAATTCTAATATAGAGGCATTCTGTATTGGAATATAGGACCAGAACTCCTCAAAACAATTAAGGTCATCAAAAACAAGGAAAAAATGAGAAACTATGACAGCCTAGAGAAGTCTAGGGATACATGACACATAAATCTAATGTGTTATCCTGGATGGGATCCCAGAATGGGAAAAAGGAATATCTGAATAAACTATGGACTTTAGTAATGATGTATGAATATTGGTTCATTAATTGCAATAAATGTACCACACTCATACAAGATGTCAATAGCTGCAGGAAGGGGAGAGATATGGGAACTCTGTATATCATCCGTACAATTTTTCTGTAAATCAAAAGCTGTTTTAAAAAATAAAGCCTATAACATTTTTTAGTGATGCAGTACCTCTTTAAGGCTTTGTTGGGCATTAACACCTCATTGTGAAATTACTTTCCCACCTGTCTGCCAGCTGCAAGGGCAAACCTCCATTCTAAATGGTCACTGAATCCCTACCTCTATGAATACAGAAAGCAATTTATAGCGCAGGATACTGACCCAAGGGAAGGGGCAGCTGGCAGTGTAAAAGTGCTGAGGAAACTGTGGAAATGGGAGAGAAAGAGAAGACATGAAGCAAATAGACAACTAAATATTTTGACATTCTGCTAGGGCAGAATCTGCACTCCCATGTTCATTGCAGCATTATCTACAATAGCCAAGATACAGAATTAACTTATGTCCATCAACAGATGAATGGATGAAGAAAATGTGGTATATATACAGCATGGAATACTATTCAGTTTTAACAAGGAAAGAAATTCCATTATTTGTGACAACATGGATGAACCTGGAAGATATTATGTTAGGTGAAATAGCCAGGCACAGAAAGACAAATACCCCATGATTACACTTATATGTGGAATCCTAAAATGTCAAACTCATAGAAACATAGAGTAAAATACTGGTTACCAGAGGTTGGGTGCAACGTGGGTGCCCTTAGGCCAATGTTTGCCAAAGTATACATAATTCCAGCTGGGCAGGAGAAATAAGTTCAAGAGATCTATTGTACATCATGGTGACTACAGCTAATAGCAATACATTATGTACTAATTGCTAAGAGAGTATATTTTAAGTGTTATATCCACAAAAAATGACAAATATGTGAGAGTATTGGTCCATTTGTGTTGCTATGAAGCAATACCTAAAACTTAGTAATTTATAAAGAAAAGAGGTTTATTTGGTTTGTGGTTCTGCAAGCTGTACAAGAAGCATGGTGTCAGCATCTACTTCTGGTGAGGGTTCCAGGCTGCTTCCACTCATGGTGGAAGGTGAAGAAGAGCTGACATGTACAGATATCACATGGAGAGACAGGAAGCCAGAAAGAAAGAAAGAGAGAGAGAGAGATGGTTGGATATGCCAGGCTGTTTTTAACAACAAGCTTTCACAAAAACTAATACAGCAAGAACTCACTCATTACCATGAGGAGAGCACAAGCTATTTATGAAGGATCCACTCCCATGACCCAAACATCTCCATTAGGACCCATCTCCAATACTGAGGATCACAATTCAAAATGAGATTTAAAGGGATCCAACAGTCCAAACCATAGCAGTGAGTTCATGCATATTTTAATTAGCTTGATTTAGCTATTTTACAATGTATACATATATCAAAATATCATGTGGTACACCTAAATATTAAATGTATACAATTTTTGTCAATTTAAAAAATATTTTTTAACTTCCCTGGGGCAACCAATGTGAGATACCTCTGGTTATACAGCTATTTAAAATAATTAATAAAAGCTAAGATAAACAAATAATCATTCTAAAAGAGCAAACAGTCTCCCTCCAACATAACTGGCCAAGGGAAACCTTCATTTGACAGTCACTTACTAAGTACCTTAGTCTTGTTCACTTCTTCTTCTTCCCTCTCCATCCTCATCAAGCATCAGCTGTCTGATGCTGTTTCAGGGCTGCCACCTTTTGCAGCATCTGCCGAGTATTGCAAGCTTGCAACGATCCATTTAAAAATAAACACCTCCAGGGTTAAAGTTACTCTACTTATCCTTAAACCCTGAGCCAGTGAAGTCAGGAAAATTCAACAAATAGATCTTAGACACTTGTTACTTGCAAACATTGCTTGCTGTTGTGGGAGATACGAAGGCAGGTAAAATAGAGCTTGTGCCTGCAAATTCACTTTTTAGTGGAAGGGATGAGTTGGCCTCAAAGAAAACTGCTGTTGTGAAACTCAGGAACTGTGGAAATTAAGACTCCATTAACAGAAACAAGAAGACTGAACATACACTTAATTCCGGAGGCAGAGATTTTGGGTTTTCTAGGTTTCTATCCCAGGAAAGAGGTTAGGGCTAGAACTATAAATATGGGAGCTTTGCCGAATACTTGTTTGACCCTCCAGATCCACTCCCTACCCTTTTCCACCCTGCTATCTGCTCCAGGAACCTGGTCTGAACAGACAAACATGGATCATGGTAACCTTGAGTTCCCTTTGGTTTCCCTAGCAGGTGACTGGAGGCAGGAAAATGGAGAGAGATCAGGGTGTTTATTTTCCAGGTTCCCTCCCTATCAGGTTGTCTCAGGCTGGCCATGTCCCTTACAGAAGGCCACCGCTTCTCCACATACAACCCTCTTTCTTTCTGGTTCCAATGACCAATCACTTTGGGCTTGACTGAGTTGCACTCATACTAGCCCCATGTTCCTATATCGATGCACGAGGTTCCCTTCCACCCCACTCACATCTATATCATGAGTACTTTCATAAGTAAACTCTCCTAGAATTACCTTAAGTTGAGTGTATACCTTGAGTTTTCTGATGGAACTTTGACAGAATCAGGAGTCCCTGAATAAATAACACTTTCCCCTAGAAGTGGGGAATGCAGGAAGGGAGGGATCACCAGAGAAAAGACCACTTGGGAATCCCTTGTACTCAAGAGGAAAAAGAAGCCACAACAAAAGACGCCAACTGTGAGGATGAGAAAATAAAGGAAAGGTCAAATGGTGTGTAGACATAGGTCAGTCCCTTTCCTGTCCCAGCCACTGAAAAATAACTAACGATAACAGTCACGAGAAGGTGAGTGAAGATGAAGGTGGCTATTTTGAGGTTGGACAGTTGGATCTACATCCTTCCAAATAATACTACTCTACTTTCTCTTAAGTTAGCACTGAGCAGACTTAGTGGCTGAGTGCACCCCTCTCATCATTGGCCACCACCCACCAGCCACCCACCAAGCATACCAGCCTACCACCTGCCATCTACCCTACCATAGTGACCCAGTCTTCTTTGGAATTGAAGGGCTTATTCCCCAGCTGCTGAGTCCTAACAGATGAAAGTCTTCAGTTGACAGTCCTCCACAGAATTTTCTAGGCAGTTATGATTAAGGAAAGGTTGCTAGACCAATTAAAGAATGTTTCAATTTCTGTGTGATGGTTCTGTCTACAAATTGATTTTTCAGTCTAAGTGCATGGAATTTAGTGAATAGAGGTTGATGCCCCAAAGTTACACTAAAACACACATATTCCAGTTGTTTTGCTAAGCTGTACAACAGGAATCTGGGCTTTCATTGTTGTAAGTTAACTAGAAATGTAAAGTGATGCGTTTATGGACTATTTGACATCAGTCTATGTCTTCATAAAAGAAGCATTTCTATTTCTCATCCAAAGAACTTCTGCACCTGCCAAACACCCATATCCCTAAAAACTCTCCCTAGTTTTATTTTTAAGATAAACATTGTTCTAATAGTAATACATGTTAAAACTTTGGCTTCTATGACACTGATATGTCATTGAATGATATTAGACAAAAAGTCATCAGAAGTTTTAAAAGTCTTTAGTTTATATATTTATGCATGGTTTAACCTGAAACCTATAACCACTTATGAAGTAGGCACTTTGAGCCAGGGAGCACACTAGGCATTTTATATTCATGTATGCATTCATTCAAAAATATTTATTATTAATTCCCATAAAAATACTTTGAGGTTAATAATTTTACATTGTTCATTTATTTGTACTCCCAGCAAATATTTGCTGACCACCTACTCTGAATGAGGCTCTGTGCTAGGAGCTAGATACAGAACACAAACAAAAGCATACAGAAGTGCACAATTAAATACATGGCTGGGATAAGTGATATGAAGGAAAACTTCATCTTGCTGAGAGAGGAAGAAAATAAATATCTGAGATATGAAGCAATGTTCTGGCATCCTGCCTCATTTGGTGCATGATCTGGAATTCCTAACATTATACTTACAGTTGCGCATCCTCAAGCTGTCCCACCCTTACCCCCTTGCCGTCACACACTGCAGCTCAAGCATCTAGTTCATCAGCCTTACTTATGAAGCATGATGAAGTTGGAGGGAGTGTCATCTAACTCTCAGGGCAAGAAATCTGACACTAGGACAATAACCTAAATCATGTTGGTTTAGAGTTCATTTTAAAACAATCCTTGCACACTGAGAATCCCAGAAGCACATTAGATTAACCTTCTCAAAGAAGTCATCCCTTCTTGACTTACATTACAGTAGTCTGTGTCTATGTCAACTTACTCATCTTTGTAGTCCCACCTAGAAGCACTTATGTAAATAAGTCTTAGTTGGTAGAAAGAAAGGAGAAGGAGAGAGAAAACCCTATCAAAAAATGGGCAAAGAAGATGAACAGAAACTTCTCAAAAGAAGACAGAATAATGGCCAACAAGCATATGAAAAAATGTTCAACATCTCTAATCATCAGGGAAATGCAAATCAAAATCACAATGAGATATCACTTAACTCCAGTGAGAATGGCCTTTATCAAAAAGTCCCCAAACAACAAATGCTGGCATGGATGCGGAGAGAGAGGAACACTCCTACACTGCTGGTGGGACTGCAAACTAGTTCAACCTCCGTGGAAAGCAATATGGAGATACCTCAAAGCGATACAAGTAGATCTACCATTTGATACAGCAATTCCACTACTGGGCATCTACCCAAAAGATCAAAAGTCACTTTATGAAAAAGACACCTGCACTCAAATGTTTATAGCAGCACAATTCACAATTGCAAAGCTATGGAAACAACCCAAGTGCCCATCAATTCATGAGTGGA
>VSMD01017396.1:0-11773 GCA_008750895.1 Mirza zaza
AGGTGGGTGGGTGGGTGGATAGTGGGTGGATGGATGGATAGGTGGGTGGATGGGTGGATAGTGGGTGGGTGGGTGGATAGGTGGGTGGATGGGTGGATAGGTGGGTGGATGGGCGGAGAGGTGGGTGGATGGATGGATAGGTGGGTGGATGAGTAGATAGGTGGGTGGATGGGTGGATAGTGGGTGGATGGATGGATAGGTGGGTGGATGGATGGATAGGTGGGTGGATGGGTAGACAGATGGGTGGATGGGTAGATAGGCAGGTTAATGGGTAAGTGGATGGATGGATAGATCCATCAATGGACAGATGGATGGATGGATGGATGGATGGATGGATGGATGGATGGCTCAACTGATGAACAGACACCCATATCAGATAGGTAGATAAAAGGGGAAAGATGACTAGATGCATGGATGGATGGATGGACACATGATTGGAAGGATGGGAGGGTAGGTGGGTAGATGGAAGGAAGGAATGACTTCTCTAGTGGGATATAGTGAGCATATCACACTGCCAGGCTCTGGCAAAGAACCTGGAGGTCCCTGTACTCTGCCCCTCCTTCATTTCTCTTTGCTCAGGGCAAGTGCTTGCTGGGATGCAGGAGACTCACCCGTTAGGCGTCTGGAAAAGCACTGGCCTCTGTCTGAGGAGGGACATTTTCCTGTTTCCTCTGCTCACCAGGGGCTCCCACAGAGAATGGAGTGGTCTGAATTAGACTCATTCAGCTTGTCTTAAGTTTTTCATGTCTGACCCAATGGGCTTGGCATTTTTAGGAGTATCATGTGGTGCTGGCTGATGTTTACATGCATGTCACTGATGGGAGGTTCGCTGAGGAGGGGACAGAGACTTGGGTGGCATTTGGTTGTGGCTGGCAAGAGAGGGGGTAAGGTGTTAAGATGTTTTGGGGAAGGTCAGGTTTTAGGTCATTGCCTTAATTGTTTCCGGGGTCATTCCTGGGTTCCTTGGCAAAGAGACTCTGTATGTCTGTGTGATCACTCATGGTGGTCGGGGCTAAGGAAGTCTAAGGGCTGGAGATCGGGGCTCACGTGATGCCATGGTGTCTCCTCTGGGGGCCTTGGTTCTGCCCTGCGGGGGTCTGGGGCAGTCTGCCTCGCTCCTGGGGAACAGATAGGCCCCCAACACACAAGGACAGAGCAGTGGGGGCAGTGCGACTTTTCTGGATGTCAGCTGAGAACCGGAGGATGACTACCCTCATAACTACGACATGGGAATCTGTGTTTACGAGAATGTGTTCGGGGGTGGAAAGAAGCGTAGCTCAGCTTTCTTTGGGGTCAGGAACAATAACGACAATGCATTCATGAGGCACTCTTTAGTTTCAGTTGCCTTCCTCCAGGCCTGCAAGGACAACACTGTCCCTGGCATGAGTGAATAGGAGATGACGGTGACAGTGAGGATGACGATGATGGTGATGGTGATGATGATGATGATGATGATGGATTGCAGCTGCTCCTTACTGAGGGTTGTGTTCCAGGGATGGTGCCTGACAGCCAAGAAACCTCATTTTGTTTGTTCCTTGGGACAATTCTCTGATTTTGTAGATGGGGAAGCCAAGCTCATGGCCTGTTTGTTTCTAACCCAGACGTGCCCGTGGCTTGCTGGGTGCTTGGCATCGACTCATGCACTCTGTAAATATTAACTCATCCCCCACAGCCACTCTGTGAGGTAGGTATTGCCACCACTCCCACTCCCAGCTTGTAGATGAGGAAACTGGGGCACAGAGAGGGCACGTAACTTACCAGAGCTTGCACAGCTAGTAAGTAGCTGAGCCGGGATTCAAACCCAGAGTCTGCTCTGTCCCGGCTTCGCTGTGCTGCTGTCCTGGGGTGAGCGGTGGGGCTGTGATTTGCTCGGTCACATGAATGGCTCATGCTGGCTGCCACCTCTCGTGTCCTCCCTTGCTGTCCTCCCACTCCTCGGGCAAGACGATGAGATGTCCCAGGGCAGCCCGCCAGGGCCGACCACGGCAGTGGCCTGGGTCTCTCGTCCCCGAGGCTGCTGGCGCTTGGAGCCCAGCCACGGGCAGAAAGGGTCTCGGGAGTGGTCGGCTCCTCACGCATTCAGTGCCGTGGCCGCGCCTCAGCCGTGGGCCGGAGGCGGCCAGCCAGGTCCCAGCACCCCTGGGGCTCAGCAGTGCAGCCCACGGGGCCAGCTGAGGGCAGGCACTATCCCTGCAGCCCTGGTGCCTTTGTTCCAGGGGCACATCTCAGAGATCTGCCAAAACTGGCCACTGAGCTGCTGCCAACTGCCACCTCCCTGTGGCTGTGGGGCCACACCGGGCCAGCGGAGGACCCGGAGCCACGGCTGTCGAAGTGGGGAGTCGCCTGTGGACCCAGCGTCCTCCTGTCCCTCAGCGGGCCTGGCTCTTGCCGTCTGTATGTGGGGCATCCCGGAAGGGGCCCAGAAGGTACCCTGACGTCAGATGCCCCCGCTCATAGCGGGCAGGTGAGGCAGGGGGTGACCCTGCTGCAGTGCCACGTGGGGCCAGGCCACAGCAGTCCCTGGAGACTTCCCAGGGAATCTGCCTTTATTGTGGGGTGACAGGGAGTCACCAAGGTGCTGGAGCGGGCGAGGGCCATGGTCAGACCTGGAAAAGTGAGGCTGTCTGGGTTTCTCTTGTCGTTAATCTCCTGTGGCTGTTATAAAAAATGACCTCATGGTTCAGGACTCTGGAGACACGAGGATGTCGTACATTATGAGGTGACCTAGCCATGAAGGTACTTGTTTCCATGGGCTTCCAGCCGCTGCCTGGCCTATGGACAATTGGCCACGGCCACCCAGGGCCACGGCTAGCCACAGGCAGAGGAAAGGCCTCCTGCAGGCAGGACCCAGCCTGACACCTGACATTTGCAGAGAGACCTGGATCTCGCAGGCTCCAGAGAGCAAAGGGCTCGTATCCAATTCCCTGTGGTGGTAGAGGGACCGCTAGCTGCTCACAGGCAGTCCCAGCTCTGGGCAGCCAGAAAGGGGCGCAGGGCTGGACTCAGTGGAGCCCCCCAGGACCGCTTGCTCTCTGTTCACCGGCAGCTGCCCCGCAGCAGGTGCCACTTGTTCTGCACCTGAAAGGGGAGCTGAGGCTCCCTCTGATCCCAGCCTGGATTCTGGAACATCTCCCAGGCCACCGTGGGCCCCGCAGGGGAAGCCAAACCCTGGAGGCCCGTCCAAGACTCACCAGTGTCTCCAGCCCCCTCCACCCTGGTCAGCGGTGCTACCATCTAGACAGGGGTCTCCCTTTGCTGCCCAGGCTGGTCTTGAACTCCTGGGCTCAAGTGATCCTCCTGCCTCAGCCTCCCAGGTAGGTGGGACTACAGGTGTGGACCACCATGCCCCGTTTACCTGTTTATTAGTGAGGAAAAGGGAGCCTTTCTGCTTCCGCTGCATTATTTCCTGTTAATTGCACCATGGAAATTCACCACTGGTGGAAACTGAGCTTTTCATTAAAAGTCAAGCCCCTGTCCGATGCTGGCATCTCACGCCAGACAGGAGGACCTGTGTCTAGCAGGACAGCCTGGAGGAAATTTGCTCCTCAAGTTGGGTCCCGATTAGAGGCAATCTAGGGAATAGCAGCTCATTAAGCTGACTCTCGAGGCCAGTTCTAACTGCTCCGTTTCTGGCTTTGAGATGCTGCTCCAGTAGGCCCAGATTCCTGTTTTGCATGGGCTGCTCCTCCTGGGGGGCCCGGCCGTGTTGCAGATCTCCCTGCATTAGTCCCCAGGTCCC
Source organism: Mirza zaza (assembly GCA_008750895.1). Lineage (NCBI taxonomy): Eukaryota > Metazoa > Chordata > Mammalia > Primates > Cheirogaleidae > Mirza > Mirza zaza. The sequence continues at coordinate 3,740 of VSMD01017396.1, forward strand.
CCCTCCCTGCATTTCAGGCGGCTGCGCCTGGGAAGTTTCTAATTTATTGAAATAATAGACAGTCTCCCGAGCACTGCGCCGTCTAGACCTTGCTGGACCGGGCCCACCTTCGCTGGTGCTGGGTGAGGATCTGAGAGTCGGCTCCACATGCATGCTCAGTGTTCCCGGCAGAGCTGCGGGACCCACTCCCTGAGCAGGTGCAGGGAATGTCACAGCCCGCCCCTCGCCCCTCCCTAAGCCTGGACATGCCTCGGCAAGAGAAGTAATGGGGTCAGCCGGGTCCACTCTGGGCTTCAGAATGGGAAGGAAAACGCAGGTGCAGCTCTCCAGCAGGTCACCCGCCCTCAGCACTGAGCCTCCCACTGCCCGTGTCCCTCTGCTCCCGGGGTCTTGGCATCAGCCTGAGGATGCTGGGCAGATCTGGGGATAGGAGTCGGCAGCCTTGGATCCCAAGGGGCTGATGCCCAAGATGGGATCCGGGAAGGGTGGAGACCTGCCTGAGGTCACTCAGCTGCAAGGGGCAGCGGAGGGGCTGGTCCTGGGGTGCCCGGCTCTGGGCCATCCGTACTGCGTCGTGTGGCTGGCAGCTGCCGATTGGTGAAACCAAAGGAATGGGGCGAGAGTGCGAAATCTCAGACCCAACACGGTGGGAACGAAATGCCTTGGGTCTGGGGGAGATAGCCGCGTGGTGTCCTTCCTAGCTTACGTTTCTCCCGTTTCTAGGTAGCGCCTGTGTGCCTGCTGGCTTTAGACGGAGCCTGCTCATGGCAGGGGGAGCCTTGGACCCCGCCTGGGCAGGGGAGGGGCAGCTGGGGTGGAGAATTTGGATCAAGACTCAGGAATCTCCCTGGAGGCCAGGGGATGCTGGACCCCTGTGGCCAGGGCAGGGGCCACCGTCCCTTCCGTCCCCGTCTCAGGCCGCAGCACCCTTTCGATGGAGGACACAGGCTGCCCTCTCCACTAGAAGACCCCACTGCGAGGGGGTCCCTCCCTGCTCTGTGCAGCGCCCTCCACCCCTCTGCCCTTCCCGTGGAGCGCGCTGGGCCGTGGAGAATGGCTTGAGTTTAGCTAAACCCCAGCGTGGAGCAAGTCTCTGTGGCTCCGCGGTAGCGGAGAGTTGCGTTGTCCTGTGGCCCTGCTCTCTGCCTTATGTCTCCGCAGAAACCTCGATCATTTACACCCCCAAATCTCCCTCCTTCCTTCTGCTCTTTTCCTCTTAACCATTTTACCAAGTGTCTCGACGTGCTGGACTCCAGGAACGGGAAGATGATGGGAAGACTGACTCGGTCTCGGAGGGGCAGCCCGGACAGGAGCCAGGCCAGGGTCAGGTGGCCTGAGCCAGGCACGCGGAGGGCCACGCGGCGGTGGGGGGCGTCAGAAGAGGTCCCACCGTGCCGGCATGTGGCGAAGCCCCATGGCGGCGTGCCCTCCTCACCTGCCTGTGCACAAGTTTTGACTCCTCCCCGTGGCAGCGGCTCTCCGAGGACGCGGACCACCTGGGGAGTGTGGATTGGGGCCCTGTGGTGTGCAGAACTTTGATCCTCGCCTTGGGCTCGGTTTGCAGGAAACCCAGGTGAAGACCTATTATTTTTGCCTGGTTTGGGGTGAAGGGGGTTTTGCTTTGTTCTAGTGTCTTCTGGTCCCTGCTCACACAGAACACCAGTCTAGCTCACAGCAGAGCGCTCAAGGCGCCACGGAGGATGAACAACCGTCTGTTCATCTCTGCCTTTCCCCGGTGGACAGCAGGAGCCCCAGGGCCCTGCTGGATGGAGCGGGAAGACAGAGGCTGCATTCCCTGTGACGGACTGGAGAATGGAGGAGCTACTTGTGTGTGTGCGCGCATGTGGGAATGTGCATGTACATGGATGTGCGGGCATGAGTGCGCACACACATGTCGCATATGTGTAGGCATGTGTGTGTGCAGGCAGGCACACGTGACCTGCCCTCGGTGGGTGTGCTGGCGGGGGAGGGCGCTTGCAAGGCCTGCATCTTTAGGACTCTTGGCCTCACGTGGGGCTCTGGAGTGGCACCGTCCCCTCGTCCTTGCCCTGCTCGGCACCCGACTCGGGCAGGACAGGTCAGGGCCCTGCATGGCCACCGCCTTGTCACTCCCCTCGGCTCTGCTCACTTAGCTCTGGGTGACGGATCCCTCCCCACAGCTGCGAGGACTCTCGCCTCCAGTTTGGCTTTAATTAGGTTCCATAAAACATCTCCTGCTGCGAGTTCTGGTTCAGTGATTACTGTATCTTTCAGGTTCAGAGAAACACGAATCTTTCCTTTTAGTGATTTAACAGAACATTTTATGCTGTAAGGACTCAACGCCTTCCAGATCCTTCGGGCTTCTCCAGAGCGGCTCCGAGAGAGATATTTGTTTTCATCTCTATAAAAGGCCAGTTTTCCTCTTATTTCTCTCTCTGACGTCAATGGGATGCTGCATGGGGCCCTGGCTTCCCGTGTGTAGGATAGAAATCTCTGTGGTCTGTCCCTACAGCCAGTGTCATAAAACCCAGTGGGATAAACTGCTGGAAGCTTCCACTCTGCACCTGCCAGCCTGGGGTGAGGGGCTCTGTTGCCTTCCACAGCATTGAGAATGTCCCCTTCTCTCCTGTGACAGTATCTCTACACACTCGTGTTGGGCCGTGACGACCGTGGTGGGAAGGTGCGAAGCCACCCTCCCTGGGGTGCAGTGGCCCGGCGTGTCCATGCCCAGGTGTGCCTCTCGGGCCCCAGCCCTGCCCCCGTTGCTGTGGCTACTGCTGCCACCGGCCTGGGCAGTGCTGCAGCCTCCAAGCCGTCCCTCTGCGTCTCCTGGTCCCTTCCAACCAGTTCCCTGCACAGCGGCAAGGTCACCGTTTGGAAACGTGCAGGGGACCCTGACGCTGTCTGCTTCGTGGCTGGTGGTGGTCTCCTGGCTCTGGGGATGAGAGCCAGCTCTTTCCTGGGCCTGCCTGGCCCTGGTGTGTCTGTTCCTGCTCCTTGTCAGCCCGTCCCTCACCTGGAGGGAGGTGGGGCTTCATCCTTCTGCCCTGAGGGCCAAGCTCACTGACCAGCAGAGGGGGCCATGTGCACAGGACCCCTGCCCATGGGGGTGCGGCGAGACTTACCCTGGGGTTTGGCAGGAGAGGCAGAGCCGCCCTCTGCCCCCTCCTGTGGGGCGTCTCCCCAGGGGCTCCCGTGGCCGGGTGGGGAGGACCGCCAGCGTCCACTTAGGGAATGTTTCCTCCAGCCCGGATTTGCAGGAGCGCGGGGAGAGTCCGCTTCCCCTGCCTGCCCCTGCCTTGCCTTTGGGTGGTTCCAACTCAGCCAGGGAAAGGGAGAATCATTTCTAGGGCCCTCTCTCAAAACCCACCAGGGCCATCGGTGTGTGCAGTGGTTTCCCAGCCTGGCCACTCCTGCTGCAACCACGGCCCTCCCCTGCCAGAGCCAAATCACAGCCCCTGCTGCTCCCTCCTCGCAGCGCCATGCTCTTTCCCTTCTGGGCCATGGCTACCATTTGCAGGGGTAAATGCACCCAGGGGTCTGTGTTTTTCCTCCTGGGCCACGTGCTCTGAGAAAACACGGCTGTACCCAATGGCTGCGGCCCGGGCGGATGCCTTCTGGTTACTGTCCTGCTGCCTTTGCTGGCAGGACCTGCCACCAGAGAGACCTTTCCCTGGTCTCCCATCCTCCGTTACATTGTCATGTTAGCATTCATTACATTTGTTCACTCCACTGATTGAATTTTATTTATTAAATTTATTTACGAAAATGATATTTATATTAATTAAGAACATTAATATTATAATCACTTATTTATCATTCATATTACATGGTTTACTTGTTTCCAATGGGCTATAATCTATTACTATCATTATCTGCTCCGATTGTCCCAGATTTGGCTCTGGGCACACTCTTGTTGCAGCAGTGTGTACAGCTAGCGTTAGAGCTCTTGTTTATTTGACTGGGGAGAGAACCGAGTGGCACACGAAGAGTCAGAGAACAGCTCTTATTCTTCTACAGCAGGCTCAACACACCTAGTGTTACCGCCCCCTCTTCCTGTCTTCCGATGTCCTCCCCTCCTTGCCCCTTCTGCTCCTGCTTTTATACCTTTGGTAGGGCTCAAAAAGTGTCCAATCAACTACAAGCTTTAACATCCAACCAACAACAAGCTTTAACATCCAATAAAAAACAGTGGGATTCAAAAATTACCCAATCAGGATGGTGCTAGCAGCGTGGCCAGAAACAGGCAGTGGCACGTGGGCCTGGGGGCATTCTGGTACTCGGGGTCCCGGAGGCACGTGGGGGTCCCAGGCGGCTGTGTGCCGTGGGGGTCCCGGGCGGCTGTGTGCCACCAGGGCCCGGCCCCAGCAGCGTGCCCTCCAACTGGCCACGGGCAGCGCTGGCCCGAGGAGATGCAGAGCTAGGGGGAGGCGGCAAGCGGCCGCGTCCCGCACCCGACATTTTCCGCGTCACCCTGAGCTGGCCCTGGGCCTTTTGACAGCTCTGCGTCACCCCATGAGCACGTCCTTCTCCCAGCCGCGCCCGGCACTCAGCTTTCTCTGTGGGTCCTGGCGAGACTTTCTCCTTTGGGTCCTGAGACACTGATCGTGCCTCAGGGACCGGGGGCAACTCGGGGCAGGACCTTCATGGGCTGACGGGGACGTGTCCCCAATAGCCCATGTTTGTGGAGATGGATGATTTCAGCTTTTGGAGATGTGTGTGTGTGTAGGATATCTAGGATGTATATTTCCTATTTCCAGGCTTGGAGCGTGATTAGGTTAAGCGCAAATGCCTCTCTGATGAAGCTGCCTAATGAGACGGCCAAGTTGTGTGAACACACAGGTGGCCACGGTGTATCAATGCCTGACCCAGCCCTCTTCGCAGAGTAAGGAGCTTTTCAAATATGTGCCTACAGGTTGCTTCCAGCATGGCAGGTGCTAAACAAAGGTTCCCTCCCTGTCTTCTCTCTAGTTCCAAGGGCGAGGACTCTTGTTACGCTTTCTGTAGGCTCCAGATATCCTTGCAGAGTCTCCTGCCAGCAGAAACTCAGCAGACATTCGTTAATTCCTCTGTTTCATTTTCAACCAGCATTTGTCTATGTGTGTGTGCACACATGTGTGTAGGGTATGTGTATGCACATGCATGTGACTGCATGTGCATTGTGTGCACGTGTGTGTTCATGCAAGCATGTATGCATGTGCAAATGCATGTGTATGAGGGTGCATGTGTGTATGTACATGCCAGCATGTATGCATGTGTGCAGGCATGCATACGTGGATGTCCATGTAGGAGGCTGCATGAAGGAATAACTGACAATTGGCAAGAGGGATCCCGTCCAGCTCCCATACAGAGCTCTCCTGGTGCTTTCCACCTACCTTCAGAAGCAGTGATTTATTAGGGTTAAAAAAGAAACAAATCCTTTCTGTGTAGGGTGCGCCAAGAATAGGCACAGACATTTAAGAGAAAGACTCTGGGAGAAAAGAACATGCTATAAGCAATGTTAACTTTCGGCCACGCTCAGAGAAACTGCCCATCTGCCATTCCCTCCATCTGAGAGTGAGCTCCCCATCCTTGGGGGCATTCAAGTCCAGAGGAGCCCCCTAGATGAACGGATGGGCTGATCTGTAGGATTCCTTCCTACTCTGCGGGAGGACATTTCCCTCAGACACTATCATGATCCTCAGAGGAGGGGGCCTGGCGGAGTTTGCCTTGTACCCCTCTCCCCCTTCAGCAGTCCAGTCCCCACCCAGAGATCCCAAGGAAGGACTCTGATGCTACTTCTCGATAAAGTGGAAATGACCGATTAGGCTTAAAGTGTGTCTCCTTCCAAGGCTGCATTTTTCTTTCTTTTTAATGTTTGCTGAGTTATTCCATGTGCCAGCCTCAATGTCAGATACCTTTTGTGACTTCTCTGATTAAATTTTTATAATATCCTCGGGGATGTGTGTGTGTGTCCTGCACTCTTATGGGCAAGGCAGGCGAAGATCAGAAAGGTCAGTGATGTCTTCCGAATCTGCCCCATCAGAGGAGACGCCACCCTAAATTCCATCCCAGCCTCGCCTGGGGCCAGAGAGCAGGGGCGGCTGCTGCTTGCCTCTGTTTCTAGGCCAAGGACTTGCTGTGGTGAACCCTCCCCCCTCCCTCCCTCCCTCTTTCCTTCTCTGCCCTAGTCCCTCCCCTACTTCCTTCCATTTGTCAAACACTCTTGGAGCAGCTACCATGTGCCCCGTGTTGGGGATTCGGCAGTGACCCCCATCCCCGCCCCGGAAGACAGAAGACAGACACTTCCTAAGTGCAGTGGCTGCTGCCGTGTTGGGTGTGTGCTAACAGGGTCCTGGGACACGGAGGAGGGGCGCTGGGCTCAGCCCAAGGGGAGGGCATCCAAGGAAGCTTCCTGGAAGAGGCGTTCTTGGACCACCCCAGTCGCACTCCTACCTACCTCGGGGCCTTTGTGTCTGCTGTTCTCGCTGCCTGGCACATCCTTTGCCCAGGAATCTGCACGGGTCCCTCTGTCTTCCCGACCACCACATGCAAACTGTCCTCCCTCCAGCCCGTTCCTGCTCAAGTGCACCACGTGACACCCCCAGTCAGACCACAAGCTTCCTGGCAGCAGGCGTTTTGACTGCTGTCTTCACCGCCAGGCTGGATTCTGACCCCAGACAGGAGGAAGGAACTGGGCCATCACTGGGGTGGGGGTGCGGCTGCTCTGACTTGTCTTACGGGGTTCCCTGGGAGCCTACTGCCTGTGCACCCAGGAGCCTACAGCAGAGTCCCCCTGCAGCAGGGGCCTTGGACACAACTGCTCACAGGTGTTAACACCACTCACCTCCCAGAAATTTCCACGGGCTCTCTGTGCTTCCTCAGTGCAGCTGTGCAAAGAGTGGTCCCCGAATCGTTACTAGTTTGAGACAAGGTAAGTACAGAAATTGAGAGAAAGCGTTTAGAAACCTTTGTAGCAAATTTCTGGGTAATTTTACGTCTGTTGAATCTAATAAAAAATTTGGGCTTGTGTTATGTATCTTTTAATTTCATTTTTATAGTCATTCATTTTATTGTATTTTATAAAAGTACTGCTTTGTGACAAATTGGAAATAAAAAAAAATGTGTCCTTCATCACAGATGGCTTGATAAGCCAGGCTTTTGGGAACTATCCTGTTCACATTTGGTAGCATTTAGGGAACGGCTGTGGCTGGAGACAGTGGCCAGAACAGTGAGCGTGCTGAGCAGGGATGGGGCAAAAGGGGCGAGTGGGGTGGAGGGGGGCCAAGGTCATGAGCAGCTGCTGGGAGTGGCCCCCGGACACCTGGAGGGAAGGGAAGGTGTGATTTCAAGTCTCCCAGTGTCTGAAAGGCAGCCCTGGGGAGAGCTGACCACTTCTGTGTCTCCCATGGTAGGATTAGAATTTTGTCTCCAGAAGATACTTAGAAATATTCACTGAATGAGAGTGTGAATTAATAAATAACGAATAATGTTTCATCCATGCATCCACCTGTCCATCCATCCATCCATCCATCCATCCATCCATCCATCCATATGTCCATCCATCCATCCACCCATCCATTTGTCCATCCATCCATCCATCCATCCATCCATCCATCCATCCATCCATCCATCCATCTGTACATCCATCCATTTGTCCATTCATCCATTTGTCCATCCATCCATCCACCCATCCATTTGTCCATCCATCCATCCATCTGTCCATCCATCCATTTATCCATCCATCCATTCATCCATCCATCCATCCATCTGTACATCCATCCTTTGTTCATCCATCCATCCATCCATCCGTCCATCCATCCATCCATCCATCCATTTGTCCATCCATCCACCCATCCATCTGTCCACCCATCCATTTGTCCATCCATCCATTTATCCATCCATCCATCCATCCATCCATGCATCCATCCATCCGTCTATCCATCCATTTATCTATCCATCCATCCATCCATTTATCCATCCATCCATCCATCCATTTATCCATCCATCCATTTATCCATCCATCCATTTATCCATCCACCCATCCATCCATCCATCCATCCATTTGTCCATCCA
>VSMD01017397.1:0-65296 GCA_008750895.1 Mirza zaza
TTTACTCCCCAGTGAACTTTTCAGGGTAACAGAGCACAAACACACACACCATACACAAACACACACACCATACACAAACACACATACCACACTCACACACAGAGAGACACAAACACATACACATTGCACACAGACACACACACCACACACACAAACACACACAGAGACACACATGCCACCCACTCACACCACACACATATACCACACAAGTACACTCACACCACACACACAGTGACGCACGCGCAAACACGCGCTCCCAGCACACACACACACACACACACACACACACCCGCAGTTGCCGTAGAGGGTGGTGTTTGCTCCCACTAGCTGGCTCAGCAGAAAATCCGGCTGAGTTGTGAGACTGAGGAGAGCGGGGGCTGGGCAGAGCAAACACATTTCCCAGGGTTAGGAAAGCACCGGCCAAGGGAAGCCAAGGGACTGAGAGAGAAGAGATTTTTTTTTCTCTCCTCAGAATAACTTCTGAAGTTGGGGCTGAATTTTACCTATTGCCCTTGGCACTGTTGGTTTATCCTGCTCCTTCTGAACATGCAGGGCCCCAGAGGAACCTGGTGCCAGCCTGCCAGGCACACCCTCCGCTGGCAGCTGTGATGTAACTCTTGTTGACAACACACTCTGAGTACACAGGGCTAGCTGCGTGTGACTGGGTAGACAGCCCAAATCTCGAGCCTCAAAGTCATCACATTGGGAATGCATAGAAAAGTCGTCACTTACGGGTGGTTCATTCTTAGAATAATTGTGCTTCCTTCAAATGATACGTGATCAGTAGATGGCGGGTTTAGTTGATGGGAGTAATTCGGGAGTGACCAGGGACCCTTAGATCTGGAAGAAGGAGGAAGTAAAGTTACTGGTTTCAATATTTCTTCCAAGGTTTCAATATTTCCTTAGATTTTGGTGCAGCTTAAATCCAAAAAAAGTGACCAAGGATATATTTGCTATGAGAAATGGCTTGCTAAATTAATGCTCTGCTGGCAAATTTAAACAGAATGACATAGCTCTGGAACCACAGATGGGAATTGAATTGGGTTATTCTGATATACGGAAACAAATTTTGGGAGGAAAATAATTCAGTTTTATTGCAAAATTAGAGTTGTATGTATCAGATAGGTAATGAAAGATTTAGGGAAAGATGGTACTTTTTAAAAACAAAGTTCTAAGATCTCTAATTTAGATTTTATAAACCCCCAGGGTTGTTTCAATTTTGTCAATGGGCTTAAAGAATGTGTGCAAAAATTCTTAAAGCAACATTAAATCCTTTTAACTTTTTGGAAGATGTCACGGTGCTTTCGCAGAAACCAGTCATGGGCTGTTGCAAGATCCAGAAGTATAGTCTTTGCTGAGTTGGATGCTGAACTTCCAACTCTGAACAGATCTGGATTTGCTGCATGGGTTGAGCATCCTTCGTTGGAGGATTTTTTTTGGATTTTGGAATATTTGCATATACATGAGATATCCTGGGGACGGGACCAAAGTCTAAACACAAAATTCATTTATGTTTCCTATCTACCTTGTACACATAGCCTGAAGCTGATTAGAAAAAGCCAGTTTTTAATTTTCAATTTTTTTTTTTAACCTGAAATAACAAGAAACCTTGTTAAATTTGGGATGCTGATTTTGTCCGGGATAAAAAGATTGGAAGGCATCAAACCAAGCAGGACTTCACTGGAGCCTGCCTGAGGCCTGGCTTTGGTTCTTACACAGTCCTTAGCCAGAAGCACCCAGGCCCAGCTGGTCCCCAGAAAGCAGAAGGGGAGGAAGAGGGAGTCTGGCTGGAGAGGAGAAATTACTGGCACAATAGTCGTGTCTTAGCCTGGCTTCCCTAGAGAGCAGAGCCTGGGGCAAAGGCACGTAGGCTATTTCTATTAATAATAGAGGCACCTTCCCGAGGAGAGGAGAGTGAGGGAAGAGGGGAAAGATGCAGGGAAGGAGAGAGAGCCCATAAGGGGATCTAATCGAGCTGGCCACTGCTTGTGGTTAAGCTCAACTAATGATGCAACTTTGCAGGACTATCTTTGGATATGCAATAGGAACGACTGCACCATGGGACAGCCCTTCTGTGGGCACCATGGGACAGCCCTTCTTTGGGGAAGAGAGCGGGAGAGTTTATCCATCGCCTACTGTCCTCCGTTGGTCAAAGGTTTGCACCGCAGGCAGGAACTTCCCCTCGCTTGTAGTTGCACATATATGGAGCCTATGTGTCTCTTGGTATCTCACGGCACAGCCCAGCAGAGAAGCCCTGGCTGGAGGTGAGGCACTAAACAGCTGCTCCTCATGTCCAGGGTGGGAGGCATCCTCAAGCTCTTGAGAAGTTGGTCACGGCCCATGCAGAACTGGTCAGCACAGCAGTGGGTGGAATGGAAGAAGTGGCCAAAGACCTTAGAGATGTAAGACCGAGAGAATCTGAGGAATGGTACAAGCCTAGATTTCTGTTGGATGCATGGCCTTTTTAGTCATTAAGTATGACAGGTACAGAGGATTTGGCATCTGTGGCAGACTGCTTGTTGTTTCCCCAATACCCATTTTCCTTTTCTTAATAACACAGCTGTCAGTTTTTAACTGTGCACCTGGCTGCACAGGATAAAGACTACATCTCCCGGCCTCCCTTGAAGATTGATATGACCACATGACTTAGTTCTGACCAATGGGATGCAAGTAGAACTGGAATGTGCAACTTCTAGTGAGTGTCTTTAAATGAAAGGGGCATGGTCTTCTTTGTCCCTTCCCCCTTATAAGTGACTGGAATTCAGAAGTAATGACTGGCACTCCAGTAGCCATTCTGAACCATGAGGTGACCATGGGAATGAAAGTTACACGTGGCAAAGCAAAAATTTCAAGGAGCCTAGGTTACTGTCACCATGGAGTCACCAAACCATCCCTGAACTGCTTACTTCCAGAATTTTTACAATAGAGAAACCTTCTTAAGTAAGAACGGGCCTTACTTAAGCAACTGTTATTTTGGATTTTCTATTTGGCTGAACTTAATTATAAATGATATGGCATCCAAGGCAGAGAGGATATAAATGGAAGAGAAGCATATGTGTCTACTTTTTACAATGGCTTTCCCTTGCCTGCACTTCCCTGCCCTTCCTTTCTCACAGCACCTTTGACTGACCTGCCTTATGATAAAGGTACTACAGGCACACTTTGGACACATGGCGAGTTTGGTTCCAGACCACCACAATTAAGTGAATAGCTCAATAAAGCAAGTCACATGCATTTTTTGGTTTCCTAGTGCATATAAAAGTTATGTTTACATATACTGTAGCCTAAGTATGCGATAACATTATATCTAAAAAAAGGTACATATTTTAATTTAAAATACTTCATTGCTAAAAAATGCTAACTATTCTCTGAGCTTTCAGCAAGTTGTAATCTTTTTGCCGTTGGAGAGTCTTGCCTCAATATTGATGTTGATGGCTGCTGACTGATCAGGGTGGCGGTGGCTGAAGGCTGGGGTGGCTATAGAAGTTTCTTAAAATAAGACGCCATGAAATTTGCTATTTTGATTTACTCTTCCTTTCATGAAAAATATCTCTGTAGCATGTGATGCTGTTTGATCGCACTTTGCTCCCAGTAGGACTTCTTTCAAAATCAGAGGCAATCTTCTCACACCCTGCCACCGTAAGAGTTGGCATATCAACTAAGTTTATGGAATATTCTAAAGCCTTTATTGTCATTTTAACAGTGTTCACAGCATCTTCACCAGGAGTAGATTCCATCTCAAGAAACTACTTTCTTTGCTCATCCATAAGAAGCAACTCCTCATTCATTGAAGTTTTATCATGAGGTTGCAGCAATGTAATCATGTCTTCAGGCTCCACTTCTAATTCTAGCTCTCCTGCTATTACCACCACATCTGCAGTTGCTTCCTCCACTGAAGTCTTGAAGCCCTCAAAGTTGCCCATGAAAGTTGGAATCAACTTCTCCCAAACTCCTGTTAATGTTGATATTTTGACATACTCCCATGAATCACGAATATTTTTAATGATGCATACAATGGTGAGTCCTTTCCAGAAGGTTTTCAATTTACTTGCCCAGACCCATCAGTGGAATCACTCTCTATGGCAGCTATGGCCTTATGAAATGCATTTCTTGAATAATAAGACTTGAAAGTCAAAATTGTTACTTGACCCATGGACTACAGAATAAATGTTGTCTTAGCAGGCAGAGAAACAACATTAATCTCCTGTACATCTCCATCAGAGCTCTTGGGCGACTAGGTGCATTGTCACCTAATATTTGGAAAGAAATCTTTTTTCCTGAGCAGTAGGTCTTAACAGTGGGCTTAAAATATTAAATAAACGATGCTGCACACAGATGTGCTGTCATCCAGGCTTTGTTGTCCCATTTATAGAGCATAGGAAGAGTAGATTTAGCCTCATTCCTAAGGGTCTGGAGTTTTCAGATGGGTAAATGAGCACTGTCTTCAACTTCAAGTCACCAGCTACAGTTGGGCTCTAACAAGAGAGTCAACCTGTCCTTGAAGCTTGGAAGCCAGGCATTGGCTTCTCCTCTCTAGTTATGAAAATTCTAGATGGCATCTTCCAATAGAAGGCCGTTTTGTCTACATTGAAAACCTGTTGTTTAGTGTAGCCACTTTCATCAGTGATCTTAGCTAGATCTCCTGGACAACTGGCTGCAGCTTCTCCGCCAGCCCTTGCTGCTTCACCTTGCACTTTTATGTAAGGGAGACATCTTCTTTCTTTTAACTTCATGAACCAACCTCTGCTAGCTTAAGACTTTTCTTCCCCAAACACAGTGGCTTAAAAAACTATACGATTTTCTGCATCTGTTGATGGGGAATTCAAGAAGGACTCAGCCTGGCAGTTCTCCCTGGGAGTTCCCTCATCGGTTGCAGCCGTAACCTGGCTGGGGCTGCAGTCACCTGAAGCCTGGCAAGGGCTGGACAGCCTGCCCCCGAGAGGGCCCCATGCACTCCTCTGGGAAGCTAGTATGATTTGGAGGCCAAAGGCTTGGGCCCCTCTCTCCACGGGCTTCTGCATGGGCTGCTGAGTGTGGGGCGTGGAGGCTGAATTTCCCCAGAGGGAGCCACCCTGGGCACCAGGATGGAAGTGCTGTTGCCTCTTACATGCTGGCCTGGGAAGTCACACCCATGTTCTATGGTAGACAAATTTGCAAGTACCTGCCCTGGTTTGCTAACATAGCTCCCCACCTCTCCATGAACAGTGTCAGTTATCAGTTGTGGAATGGGATACATATTGGGGAACACAAACCCTGTGTCTTAACCATTGCACTGTCCTACTCCCACATGGAATACTCTGTACCAAAAGCTCGTTCTAATGAACACCACTTTCTGCCGTTTCTGCCTTTGCTAAGGCATCAAAACTATTGCCACATCCATCGCATCTGCTATAAAGGAGTGTTAATTATCTGCGACAAGAGAAGGAAAGGAAAGCAATTGGTTTTGAGCTTCCAATGTATGGTGTGATCAGCTCTTTCTAAAAAGACAGATCCTGCTGGTGCCCAAGGAATCCCTCAGGGTCCCTACCCAGGACCCCTCACCCCACAGCTTTGTCTCTGTACCCCAGGACTGCCTGTGTCCAGCCACTTCTGTACAGGGGAGCATCTGATTGGCTGCTCAGTGTCATAAAAGATCTGAACTACCCTCCCAAAATTCCACAGCACTTGCTCTGGGGCCCCACCGCATAGATCCATTCAGCCAAGGTATGGATTTTGGGGAAAATGTCTCCCCTGAGCATCGAGGTGCCACGGTGATGCAAATGCCAGCCTCAGCACAGACAGCATTTCTGTGTTTCTATCAAGTCAGCATGTGGGTTTTAAAGCCAAGTCACAAGCATGTCTAGGTACCCAGGACATCTGTGTGAGCGAAAGAACGTTTTAGCGCGGGGGGGGGGGGGGGGGGGGGGGGGGGGGGGGGAGAGGAGGGGCTCTGGAGAGCTGCAGGCCCAGAAAGAGACACGTCAGATGAAAACCTTCCAGGAGCAGCTCCTGGTTCCATTCTGGCTCCTGACGCTTTAGAAGACCTTGGCAACACCCTGCCTCTCCGGGCCTCAGTCGCTCTAGCTGCAAGCCTGGCATCGTAAGACTTGGCACAATCTTTCCTCCCCAAGGGTGCTGTGCTGTTGATGTTTGCAGAGCGCAAACACCTGATAGAAGGTGTGCTGTCAGTACAAAGGATCATTGTCAGTATTCCACAATGCGGCTAAATATAGGAGTGCAACAGTCTGCTGGAGAGCAGAGTGTCCCTTCAGCATTTGCCTGGGAGAACAAGTGGCCCCGTGGCTGCAGAGGACGCAGCAGAAAAGAGCTGGTGTGCAGCAGCAGTGAGCCAGAGACCAGGTGTGGGGAGAGGGAGAGAAAGGCCCAGGATGCCCTCCTGCTGGGCAGCCCCAGCCTGCCGGGCGACAGTGGGGCTGAGTGCTGTGATAGCCAACTTGCCCACAATAGGCAGCATCCCTGCCAGGAACAAATCGATCAGAGATCTCGGAGCACGTGGCACCTGCCCAACTCGATGGCAGGGCAAGACTCACGGCACCCAGAATCCACAGGCACCAGGTAAGAGGTAAGAGGCTAAGAGCCTCCCCGGGCAGTTTTTCAAGCGACCCCAGGATGCACTGTGGTGCCTGACAACCTCCTCGTGCCAGAGCTGTTCTTCATCAGGTCCAAGTCAGAGCAGGTGTTGGCGGTGAGCCTCCTCCCCACCCTGTGCTCACCCCGAGCCACTGTCCCTGGGCGTCATGTCCTTCCAGTCCCACGAGCACACGGAGCCCGCACCCTGAGCACCCCCCGCTCCCTCCTCCGCCTGGCAGCCGGTCGTATAGGTGTTCAGGGGTGTCAGCTCTGCAGTGCTAAAAATAAAACCAGGCTTCCCGTCCTGGGATGTCTCATTACTGTGCTTACAAATGAGTCCTGTTGCAGGTTTTCAGCACTTGCCTAACAAGCTCTAATCTGAGCGTTTGGGCTGGACCTGGCGCAGCGGGAGCGGACACGGAGCAGATGCCTCCCTGGAACTGCTGCTGGGGAAGCTGGTCACGGCCTCCCCAGGGGTGGGGGGAGCCCCAGGTAGGGATGACAGAAGCACAGCAAAGCGGAAAGAGCCTCCTGGCAGTGCCCCGGCGGTGGTGGCAGAAGCGAGGCGGGGATTCCTGAGGGCACCCGCTAAGGTCAGGTCCAGGCATGGAGGTAGGGCTTGGCACGTCCCACGGCAGCCTGGTGCAATGTTCCCTCCAGGAAGCGGGCGATGGGGAAATATGATTGAGGAATTAATGACATGTGGCTCAT
This sequence comes from Mirza zaza, assembly GCA_008750895.1. NCBI lineage: Eukaryota > Metazoa > Chordata > Mammalia > Primates > Cheirogaleidae > Mirza > Mirza zaza. Next base: position 7,282 of record VSMD01017397.1, read on the forward strand.
AAGATCATTATTCTATTGTATAACCCTATATTACTATGCTAAAGACAGAAACAGGAGTTTGCAGGGTTTTGTCCTGAAGGAATGTGTGGACTCAATGGTTCGCTTATTAGAGGCCGCTATCATGGGAGAGCTCTCAAATCTCCGGTAGGGATGTTTTCCAGGAAGGCTTCCCTGTGTCTTGAAAGACAAGACAAGGCAAATAGGGCCCACAAGATGGGAGCCGGAGACAATGAGTGCACTTTGCCCAGAAAAGTGCCCTGGTGGTTATAAACAACCTGTTTTATAGAGATGGGCCTCCTGCTCTCTCCTGTCTATCTACCTTTAAGTCCACCATAACTAATCAAAGAAATACTGAGTCACTATACCTCTTTTGTCTTACCTCTGTTAATTGACAACTACCTCTTAAAAATTAGAAGCTAGCCCCTAAAAGACTTTGTACTTGTTGGTTCACCTAGATAGATTAGAAGCCCCTTGAGAGGACTTTTGACCCTAACCCACTACCTGTATCTCCTAGCAACTGCATTCCCTGATATGCAAATATGTTACCCTGACAACTGGTAATTGATGTCTGTGATTATAAAAACCTGTATGAATCTAACCATATTGCTGGCATTGATGGAGATATGGCAGTCCCCTAGGTACTTCCCATTGTGTTATATCTGATCTTTTTATATATATAAAACTATAAACTATACCTTAGTCTCTATGTATTCTTTTACTTCTCTCTGTTGTCTATCAATTTCCTTATCCTCTGTGGCGACCCCTATCTTAGGGTCCTGGCTCCATGGGGAGAAGTAGCTGATCTCCTCTCGGCCTGCCTCAAATACTCCTCATGCCCTGCAAGTGTGGAGCTCTGGTTTGCAATAACAATCACTCTGCCTGGCATGCTGACTCTGCCTTCTCCTATATTGTATTTGTGATGTCAGAAGTCGTTATTCTGGGCCATGAAGCAAACGTCTCAGGGTTCCACCACGTGGAAGCAGGAAAGGAGAGGAAGAGCTCAGATCCTCAAGAGAGGGAAGAGGACCTGAGTGTCCGGCACTCAGCTCTTCATCCCCAGCTGTCCTTACCTCCCCAGTGCACTCCTGACCTTCTGGATAGGAGAGTCAGAAGCAGTGGCAGGGCCTGAGTTAGGGAGCTGGACCCCCAGACAGGGCACAGAGGCTCCATGGAAACTTCCTCACGTCCCTATTAGCCCTCTTTTGGGACATCAGCACCATGTGGCCAAAGATGCCTTCTATCTGCTTCGTGCTCTATCCCCAGGGCCTCGAACGAGGCCCAAACACAAAAACACTCAGTATTTGTTGAAAGAACGAGTGAATCTGACATTCTTCTGGCACTTTCTCTTGCTCTTGCACATGGGCCCTCAAGGCCCCAGCTGTTGTCTGCTCCGGAGTCTCCCCTGCTCACGGTAACTCTCTCTCTCCTTAACATTTCTACCACCTTGTGTTCCCATTTCTAACTAATGATTGGTCTCTCTCTACTTCCTTTCCAACATACTTAAGATAATCCCACAACCAGGTCAAAATTTACTCAAAGAAAATATATATGTACATATGTATAGCTCCTCTCCTTCCTCCGCCCTCCCCGCCATTTCAAACTTTTATCTGGAAAATGTCTGAACATACAAGAAACTAGAAATGTCAGGATAATGACCACCCCCCACCCCACCAATATACATACAGACTCATCACCCAGTTTCAATAATTATCAACAATTTGCCAATCTCGTCTTCTCTCTCTCCTCTGATCTTTTTTCCTTGTCTGGAGTATTTTAATCCTCGAACTTTCTGAGTGGAATTAGAAGCCTTCCTTACCTTCGTCAGGAGTAGTAGCTTGTGAGCCCCTAAAGGACAGGGGTACAGCCTCGCTCCCATGTGCCTTGCTACGCCTGTCGTATCGGGCTGCTTCTGGGGGACAGCTGTTTGAGCGACGCAGTTCTCAGTGCATGCAGTGCTGTTATTTAGAAGCCAACTGGGCTCACTTTGGTTGAGCTATAGAGTCCATATTTTTCCTCCTGTCCCTTTGTCATTCTTAGGTTGAAAATCAAGAGTTGCCCAACCCCAGCCCCCTCCACCCCATCCTATGGTGCCATATATTTTCCTTCCTTTCTTTTTATCTAACCACACCCGGAGGCATTTCACCAGCAACTATTTATTATCTAACCACGTTTCTCCAGTGCAAGAGATGTTCTGAGAATGGACAATGATAATGATATAGCTTACACAGACCACTTCTCTCTATGATCGCTGTGTGCAAAGACAGACAGACGCACCAGGCTGTGTCAGGAAAAGGCTGTGTCTCCTTCGCATCTCGAGGAGCAGGACATTAGAGCCTTCAGCAGGTCTGCCCACCGGGGCTGCTGTACATGCACAAAATTGACAGTTATTCCCTGTGTCGGAAATTTAAATTGTTATGTGTATGTATTTCCTTCTTATTTTTATTGTATGTATCGTGCAAAATGTCAGTCCCGGCATGCTCTGTTTTGACTGCTTTTTTCCCAGGCAGAGACTGACGGTGTCATCACCGGTGCACTGAAATGTGGCTTTATGTCGGGGTTCCACCCTCACTCGCAGCCACCCAGATGCAGAGGCAGACGGGGGCGGCGGGGAGTTTAATACTTCACCTTCTTAAGTGTGAACTGCATCATCCAAACAGCTAGCTCTCAGCCCAGATGGCGCCCGGTGTTCTGTGAATTTCTCAAGGCACAACAAGCACATCTGCCAGTCGGGTCCCAGCATTCGTTTCCTCATTTCTTCTCGGCACCAGACGCCAGGGCTTTAATCACTCAGCCAAACCCAGCCAGGGAATAGCTCCCAGTCTCGTCCTGGCTGAGCCCGGGACTTCCCTCCCTCCCCACAAAACCCCTAATTGTGAATGATCATAGCAGTTGTCAGTGCCAAGGTGGCTGACCCAGCCCTGTGCTCCCCTGGGCCCTCTCTACAGTGACCCCCACTTCCTTTTAGTTGCCCTTCCCTGGGGATCTCCCCTCCCACCCCGGGCAGGCCCCAACCTTGGCTGATCCCTCGGCCTATCTGCTGGGCTTCCTCGTCTGCACTTACCTGCTCAGTGCCCGGGTCCCCAGGGCAATGCTCTGCCAGCCAGTTGCTTGGAAGCAGTGGTTGCTATGTAAATAAATGACAGAATCTATGTGACTGAGCTGCCACGCTCATTGTCAATCGGCCCAGGTGTCCTGCTTTCTTTCCTTGTCACAGCATTTGTGAGCGCTCACCGTGTGCCAGGCACTTTGCCTGTGTCAATTCCTTTCATCCCATGACAGCCCTTTGAAATAGGCACTGCTGTTATTCACATTTTGCAGATGAGGAAACTGAGGCACAGAGAGGTTCTGTCAAATGTGATTCTTGCCCGAAATCACACAGCCAAAAATGAGCAGAGGCAGAATTTGCATCTGGGATTCAAGTCTAACTCAAGAACCCAAAGACCTTTAAAAGCAAAACTGAAACTCTGTAAAATTATGTATGACATGGAAAAAAAAAATTGAATAAGGTTCTTGGCCCAAATAGTAGCATTCGGATTTTTCCTTTTCCCTTTCTGTGCTCTCATTTCCATTTTTTTTTTTTTTTAATTACAGGAGTGCTCACACAATGACTATCTCAAGCATGAATATGATAGTGCCACTTCAGATAATGTGGAAACCACTAGAGAAGACATTTTAGGCGGCTCTGTATATCCTACTCACCTGGGGGAGGCAGGTACCCTTAGGTTCAGTTTTTGGTCTTGCCTAAGTCCCATGAAGGGAAGACAAAACCTGCCAGAAGCACCCAGTGTTTGTATAGTTCTCATGGAAGCACTCTACCCAAAGTCCCCCCCAAAAAGGATCCGTCTTTAGTGATGTGAGGACCAACTATTAAAAAATTGTAAGGGAAAAGTAAATGGGAGGAAGACAGATCTGTGACGATGAGTTGGCAAAAGATGAAAATATCCGCCACCTGCTCACTGTGGAGGAGGCACTGCGTGCAGGAAAAGGCATCGTCCCTGCCCTGTGACATATCGGAGGATGCGGTATATAGAGAAATTCACACAAAGTAAATTACACGGGACATGTGGCACAGGGTATAGTGTGGTGGGAATTTTGAGGGGGTATCAACACATCATGACTGGTTGAGGGCAGAGGATGACGCCGTGGCTTTAAGAGGGACTCAGAGGCTGGGAGAGCTGGGATGTACCAGGCAAGACCTCACCCGAACATACATGGTTGTCATCTTGCTCCAAGATGCCCTGGGCAGGGATCACGTCCCTGCCCCTGCGATCCCCAGTCTCTAGCTACAGTACCCGGCACATGGCTGGTGCTCGATACGCATTTGTTTAAAAATAATCAGTGGATAAATGAATGAATACAGCAACTGAGTTTTCCCACTGAGCCAGTCCGGTGTATGAAATTTGAAGAGCCACTTACAGGCCTCCCATCGAATTCTCCCTTTGTCTTGCCAGTTTCTCCCTCTTCCTTCATTGTGCTGCTCAGATCTCTTCGTTCACACTGAATGCACATCAGTCTGTGTCCACTGTGGAATTCGGCATGTCCCCTAGAGCTGCCTCAGCTCTAGGGGAGAGACAGCTTCGAAAGAGTGGTTACACCCACGAATAAACACTGTGTAATGTCTCCTCGTGGGTCTCTCAGTCCTACGGTGGGCGTGTGGAGGTGGGGCCAGGGTGGGCAACGGCGCTGGGTGAAGGGTGCACTGGCAGCAAGACAGGCGCGGGCTCATCTCTAGCTCAGCCACTCTCCCCACCCCCCGAGACGCCAGACAAGCTCCCCAGGTTCTCCTGTCTCAGCCCCCCACTGCAGGACAAGGGTGGCCTGCCCTGGCTCCCGGATAGGGTTCTCACGAGAGAGACGGATGGAAAGGCCCTTTGAAAAATTGAATGTTCTATTTAAATGTGCTCTTAGTGAATGAAATCTTCCTAGGGAGAATTCTTTTAGCTTTTCCCATAACTCTTCACTCCTTTATTATACCATTGTTTTTTAATGGGACAGAAAAAAACTGTGTGCTATTTCCTCCTCTACGTTTCTCCAGGTAGGACTAAAAAAAAAGAATAGCATCATTTTCTGAGTTCCTCAGCCACTGAACTTGACACTGTAGAAAATTCTCAGTGTGAAGCTAGATTTCACGTGTAAGCCAATTTCCTTAACCTTATGTCTGTTTGCACATTCACAGACGCCACATATTTCTGTCTCCGTGTCACTGTGACGACTCCATTTCTCCCCGGCTGCTGATCCGTCTCGAGAAACTCTCTCTCGGCAGCTCCTCTCCCCAGTAAACAATCCCAAACCTGTGTGAAGCCCTTAATTCAATCAACACCATCACCGTTTCCTAACAAGGGTAAATGAGATCAACTCAATTTACACCAGGAAGGAAGGAAATTGATTTTGCTCAATTAAAAAAGGAAAAGCGCTTCTAAAGCTTTTAGTAATTTAACAGTCATCATGGTAAGGATATGGAAAATCCTGAATCCAGAGGCCACAGGTCACGGGTCCTCGACAGGTTTCAAAACGACTCTTGAAATCCAGCAACAATTTAGCAAAGGCTCGAGAGCCAAGATATTCCTTAAGTCTACAGTCCCCAAACCCCGGGCCACGGACCAGTACCGGTCTGTGGCCTGTTAGGAACCAGCCACACAGCAGGAGGTGAGCAGAGCGCAAGTGACTGAAGCTGCATCTCTATTTATAGCCGCTTCCCATCGCTCTCATCGCTGCACAAGCTCCGCCTCCCGTCACATCAGCAGCGGCATTAGATTGTCATAGGGGTGCTAACCCTACCATAAACTGCACATTGTGAGGGATCTAGGTTACCCGTTCCTGAAGAGAATCTACTGCCCGATGAGCTGAGGTGGAGCTGAGGCGGTGATGCTAGGGCTGGGGAGCGGCTGCAAATACAGATTGTCATCAGCAGAGAGGTCTGACAGCACAATGAGTGTAATTCACTTGAATCATCCAGAAATCATCCCCTCCTTCCCCTGCTCTCCCCCTCATCCCTATTCATGGGAAATTTTCTTCCATGAAACCAGTCCCTGGTGCCAAAAAGGCTGCCTTGAGTGATGGGAGTCTGAAAAGGGAATTACATCATAATCAGAAATTCAGGTTGACACTGTAACTCACTTGTCAATAATCCCCAGAGTTTGTCTTCCAGCTACTTCGAAGACTTTTAGTCAATGTATTGTTTAAATCATGATCCGAAGATACCCAGCACCTTATTTTCTAGAACCAGAGTTTTGGGGGGGGGGGCAGAAAGGAAGGAAGCCAGGATTTGTGGGAGATTTATGGTAAAATATAAACAAAGATGATTAAATCAAAATGGACCGTGGCTAGTCATCATTAGGGCTAACTGCAGACTGGCACACTGGGACCAACATGTGGGGACTCCTGTGAAGGTTGTCTGGAGACCAGCTGGTGAAAATATGGGGGGAAGAGGTTAGGATACAGAACGCACCCCACGCTGGAAAATATGCCAACTGTGTTGTGTCATTCTTGGGGGGAATACGCCACCGTGACTGTACGACACATTGAGAAGACAGTAGAGTGGGAGGGAAGGAGAAGTAGTCATTTTGTTATGCTCCTCTCTCTTAGGAAAACACACATCGTTCTGATTATTGCCCTTGTCACAGATATGGAAAAAACCTGAGACAGTCCAGAGAAGAGTGACACAGATGAAAAGACAGAATGTGTGATGGAAAAGAGGTTCCGTGAAGAAAGGTTAAAGAATCAGCACTATTGAACCTAATGAGGGAAACATCAAGTGGTAAAATATTGTTTTCAAATATGTGACAGGTTTTTGGCTGGAAGATGTCAATCATACGTTCCCTGAGCACATGGAGGCCAGGACGAAGAAAAGGAAAGGCAGAAACCAGACCAACAATTCAAGCTGACGGCCTTCCAATTTTCTGCAGATCAAGACAAAGTTTCCTCAGGGTGCCGGCAAGGTCTTGACTTTTGTCACTTCCAGCATGACGCAGCAGACCCGGGCTGCCGCCACATCTCTGCAGGTGCCCACACCACCCCTTCCACCTGGACCAGATCTCACCTTGACCAGCCGCCAGCTCCTCAGGGGTGCCCCGGCTCACGTGCCTGGCTCCCACAACACCAGAGGCTCTCAGTACAGTGCTGGGACAGAGGTTGAACCCAAGTAAAGGTTGCTAAATAAATGACCAATTTAAAGAGGAAATATTTAATGCCAAGAACAAAGACTGGGTAGGAGATGTCTAATAAGGAATTTTGGAGTGAAATGCCACGTTGTACTCTATAACTTCCTTTTCATCCCCCTAAAGAGGTCCTTAGTAAAATCCACAGTGCTCACTCCTACTTTGTGAAGTCTGGGGGTGAAAACTTGTAGATATGCAACACCTGGCTGATACTGGAAAACCTATTTCATCTTCTCTGAGAAAATCTAGTGATCCGATGTTTGTATCTAGATTCTAAGCCTTCAAGAGGAATTCTCTTGGTCCCATTTTTGCACCAATCCTAAGTAGTGCTCACTAACTAGTCTGTACCTACCTGTTAGAGCTCTTTCTCTATAGTAGGTCTACAATAAATTCTTGGGGTCTTATGGTAATTAGACAGCATACCTATTCTGGGGTGGTAGCAATTCAATTATTCTGTTGCACTAACCAGGCCCGTGTTAGCCCACTCATTAGTGTTTTTATTTAGGGCACATTGTCCTAGGAGCCACCCAGCTTCCTGGGAGGATGGGGATGGAATCTCCTAAAGTTCTTCAGCATCTCCACTTGACCTTGGCAGGGCGGCTGGCTGACCTTCACAGAGACCACAGAGAACACAGCCCTGACAACTGGCCCCTTCTGCCATGGGGGAACTCTTTCAATAAGCCCTGTTATTTTCCTGAAACTATATTACATTACATGGGAGGCCGGAAGGGGTAGTGAGAAATCATTCGGTGCAGTTTGCTCGGTCTGGGCAGAGCAGAAGTCACTCACTGCAGAAAGCTAGCAGCTTCTTTCTCTGTTACCCCTCTGCACGCCCCCATTCCATCCCAGCTTTTTGTTTCCAAAACACACTCCCCTCCAAAGCCAGCCTTTGTGGCGTTTACTTGAAGATACATTGGAACACCACAGTTCCCCACTGCATCTGCTACCCCCTTGCCGAAATTATGCAAATTAAAAGTAACCCCAATCCTGTTGGGGTTGTTGTGACTGAAAAGTAATTGGGTTGTAATATGCTAATCCTTATGCTAATATTTGTCCCTGAAGATAAAGAGACCTGAAAATGCTAATGTGAGAGTCCCTCCAGGAAGAGGATTATGGGCTGGGAGGCCGGGAGAGGAGAAGGAGGGAGGATTTGGGGAATGGGTAAAACAGGTGCTTTAGAAACAGTGAGGGGTTTCTGTTTGTTTCTTTATACTTTCTTTTATTTGGCAGATTTTCTACAAAGACTGTGTGTTACTATTCTGAGCAGAAAAAATAACATAATATATGAAAAGAAAAAAGAATGAGGAATGTTTAGAGCAGAACAAATGAAAGAAAGGCGGGGACTGGCCTTGCCAGAGCATCTCCGAGAAGGAGCCCTGGGGACCTAATCGGGGCCAACCTCCCAAGCCAGGAAGAGTTGGGACCAGGGAAATTCCGTGTCCAGGATCCAGGGGAGATGCTGAGTCAGCTTTTGGGTGGTTGAGAGAACAGCCTAATCCGGGCCTCAGGGCCACCAAGACTGAGAGAAAAGGGAAACGCCATCCTCAGAGCTGCTGCAAGAGCTGAATGTGAACCACACTCAGAAGCTGTAAAAACCATACTCAGTCTGTGTTTCTTCATTCCTTACTTCAAGGAGATGTGTTCTACAAACATGTAAGTTACCCTTTCTGTATAGTACACTCCACTCGCGTCTGTGGGGACCAGGACGATGAATAAAGAGGAATGAAAGACCCTCTTCCTACATGAAGACCAGGGGCTGTGTGGTGGACCCGCCGAGTGTGCTCGGCTCCGAGGTCTCCACAACCTTCTCCTCAGCCCCACCAGGTCTTCAAACACCTTCTCCTCAGCCCCAGTAGGTTTCCACAACCTTCTCCTCAGCCTCATTGGATCTTCACAACCTTCTCCTCAGCCTCATTGGGTCCTCACACACCTTCTCCTCAGCCCCACCAGGCCAAGCACCAGCACTCAGGAATGGGGAGAAGGTGCAGCTGGGCTGAAGGCTGGGTGTTTCACGAGGAGCTGGAGAAGAGCTGTGAACTCACTTCGGCAATCTTACGGAGAGAAAGAAGATGTGATGCCAGAAAGGGCTGCACCCATGGCCCTCTCTGCAAGGGTGGGAACTCATGAGGAGCTCACAGCATGGGTAGAGAAAGATTTCTCATACAAAGATTAAGATATAAAGAAGTAAAAAGTTTATTTACTCTCCCAGGAAGGAAGGAAGGAAAATGGCAGGGCACTGCAAGAAGAAAGGTGGCAAGTGCCGTCAGCTGAGGAAGAGCTGCTCAAGCTTTTAAAGGGTAAAAATGACTTTTTGTTTCCTTTGCTGCAGACTGATAACAGGAGTGGCTGAAGCGGCTGTGTCCGGTTTTTCCATTTTTTCTTTGCGAGGCCTGCTTATCAAAGTCCTTGAAATGTGGTTCTGGCAGGAACTGAGGCTGAGAGATGGCACCCCTACTGTCTGCGTAGGGATCTTCAAGACTGTGGAAACCAACTCTTAGAGATAATGGGTCAGGCTTAAAGACAATGAGTTGAGTCCCAGGTATTTAATCAAACAAAACAAAGGGGGCCATTGTGCTGTGAGTTTTCTCTTTAAAGGGGCAATTATGTGCTGTGAATTTATTTCTCTTACTTTCTGTTTGATAGATTATCTTTCTCTATTAGCTAGTTTGGAAAGGCCACCTTACAGTGACTAGGAGCTGCCTTGGGGCATGTCCACCCCACACCTCCATCAACCCGCCCCCCCCCCCACACACACACACAGGAGTTCATCAGTGGGACACTCTGAGCTCTGGTAAAAGTGGTTAGTTGTCCTTTCCTCATCACCCATATCTTTTTCTCTGACACTCTTGGAGCCCTTTAGTAAATTATCAGGGCTATTAAGGAACTCTTTAGCTGATTTTCTTTCCCCACCTTCTCCGGGAAGTCACAATCATTATTGTCGGCAGATGGATCCCATCTCTACTACGGAGGTCAAAGATTTCAGCCAGGGAGTTGTGAACACCATCCATGAAAACAGCAACCCATTAGGGGAAAACGTAATACTCCGAGCTAAAGGAAGTCATTTCCTAGGCATTCTCTGCTGACGCCTTGGCTTCTTGTGTCTAAGCTTCTAGCTCCATTTGCTCTGAGGCAAAGTGCATTCAGATGGATGCCGTTTATTTGTACCAGTGTACAGAGGAGGTGGTGAAAATGTTGGGAGACCTGTGAAGTCCCATTAGTTGGGTTGAGACTAGGACCCTGCTTTCTACTCTGGAAACCGGGTCCACAACCAGTAAGATAAAATCTAACAAATGCAAATAACATGCCATTGGTGCAGATAGCCTGTGGTCACCGTCCTTCCCAGGGGAAAGGTCTCCAGGATGTCTTTCAACAGCAAAAAAGGAACAAGCTGTTCCCTGCCTGTAGGTGAAGAGGGCGTTTGTTGATCACACATCTTTTTAATTAGTTATAGACACAGACTTTTTCATTTTTTTCTGACATATATTTACTTGTCTAATCAAAAGTGCCCCGCATAAAAATTCAGGAGATAGATTTCCTTAGCTACCAGAAGTATCTTCTCCCTACTTCTGTATTATTGGCTCAGTGCAAATAGCCCTGAAAAAGACCTTCTCCAAAGGCTCCTTGAAAGTCCTCCTTGAATCACTTTAGTCTGACAAGGCCTCTTATTTTCATACAAATACAATACCAAGTGAGGTGCTGTACGCAGGCAAAACACTGCAGGTGTTGAGCAAGACACATGCTAGGTTGCATTCGGGCTTCTCTCCGCCAACAGCAGCAAACTATCTGTGCTTAGAAAACCCACTTGACCTTCTGTGAGCCTCAGCTTGCTGTCTATAAAAAGCTTTCTGAACTGAGTGTTCCCCAGTTCCTCCTGCTCTGGGCTCCCCAGCCGAAGATCGCGTTCACAAACAGGAGCACTGGGAAGGAGCAAAAACACTGCTCCATTCCTTCCTGACAACCCTCCTCCTAGGTGCTCTCAAGCTTCAGAATTTTATGTTTCTACCTCCTCTTTTTTTCTGACTCAGTTCTACTTTGGCTTCGAGGCCCAGCTCAAATACCACCTCCTCCCTGAGGCCTTTCCAGCCCTGTGCTTTTCTGCTCACGTGTGTCTGGGCAGACAGATGCCTGTGTCAGGCCCACCTCATTCTAAGGGGGCTCCTGGGGCACTTTATACCACCTTGATGACAGTGAAGCCATCTCCACCGCCACGGCTGTGGATGGGGTGCGGGACGCGCGACCTGAACCATGGCACCTTGGCTTTGGAGAAAACAGCAGGAGCAGGATCTCTCTGACCTTCTGCCCTGAAGCAGGCCATAAAAGAATTATCTGACCTTCCTCTAAAGACAGTCATGCGACCCTCAAGTGAGAGATACCCTCCCTCTGTACCTGGAGGAAAGGAAAGTCCCTATCTCTGAGGACATGGGGACACAGGGAAGAATCTCAGCAAACAGGCCCAGCCAGTTTTCTCGAGTTTATTACCACTGGGGCAGAGCCCTATGTCCAGTCACACTTCTGCGCGATTGTCCACTATTCGTCAAACCCACCATAAAAATACTCAGAGGGCCTACCTGTTTCTTCAGATCTTCATTTCTGAAGGCTCTTGTGTCACATAAAACTCATATTAAATACATTTGTGTGCTTTTCTCTTATCGTCCTGTCTTTTGTTCTGGGGCCCTCAGCCATGAGCCTAGTGATGGGTAAGGAAAAGGTCCCACTGTCTCTGCCCTACACCAGCTCTCAGTGTCAGCGAGAGAGTCCGGCAAGGATGGCAGCATCACCTCTGAAGAGCCCGTAACTGTTCCCGTATCACGGTGCTTTAGGGCGTGCGCTGCGTGATGACTGCTCGTATCTTTAAACTCCAGAGTGACATCAGCTCCAGGAGGTGTCCCAACAGGAAGAGTTGTGGAGGACCGGCCGGCTCACAGCCTCCCACCTCCCGGCTCGCAAATCAGCGACATCCACTCTCCTTCCCTCCTGGCTCTCACCTGTGGAGTTAAATTCCCAAACGTGGATGCCTCATGACCCTCTCCCACTGCGTCCACGTTAACGTTTGTTTGGGAGTGACCGTCCCACAGACGGACCTTTTGCCACGTGTGAGACCGTCCTCGTGGGCACAGAGAGCACTCGAATGGCAGAGAGCGTTGGGACGTGCTGTTGCCCCTGTGTGAGGAGGCCCAGGGGCCTGGAGCCGGTGTCGGTCTCACTGCAGAACCACCCACTGTGTTTGACAGAGAAAGGGGTTGTGCTCAGCGCTGGGTCCTGTGTCTCCCAGCCCCAAGGGAGCCAGTGCGGGCCAGCACGTTTCAGAGACCAGACGTGGGTGTGTTTTTAGATTAAGCGAACCATTTTATTCCCAAATGGCAGAGACTCAGAGGCGTGCTCTGGGCAGGTCATTCCAGTAAGAGGACCAAGGACACCAGTAGGAGCAACTCAGCACCCCGTGGCAGAGCGCAGCCGCTGTGAGCCCCTGCTGGAGCCCGGGACAGGACTCCGGGGGAGGAGAGACTTTGCCAGAACGGCTCTTGGGTGTCTGTTCCCCGCAGGTTGGCTCAGCTCTTGCTTTCTATTTGCTGTGGCCCGGGAACCCCAAGCAAGCCTGGACGACCCACCTTGGTTATTCCGCCTACGTCCTCATCGCCAAGGCATTTAGCTTCAGCCTGGGCAGCAGTCGGCAAGGGATTCCTCTACATTTCTATAATTTGGAGCACTGTGTTTCCTCCACAAAGACATCCTAATCCAGCGTGCAAATAAATTACTCCAAATTGATCTGACAGGGCCGGAAGCAAAATGAATAGTCCAAGAGCGCCTCCCCAGCCCCCAAGCCAAAGCCATGGCAGCTCCTGGTTGGAGAGAGCACGGGCCCAGACGTGCAGGGGAGCCTGACACCCCTAGATCTAGGTTTGGGGGTTGGAAAGGGGAGAGACACTCTCTTGGTTTTAGTCTAAATGCCTTGAATGAAAACAGGCATTGCCATCAAGAGGCACCTTCCCGGACATTTCCACGTATGGGCCACTGTCCCAAAGCCCCACCAGCAGTCACAGAGCAGCGAGTTCCCTGGTGGCACCCGCTCAGGGGCAGCAGCCTTTCCCAGTCCTGGCTCCAAGTCCTCCAGGAGGGGAGCTGAGAGAAAGACTTGAGGGCAGGAAGGGATCAACAGGGGGCCGGTGGCACGCACAGGTTCCCGGAGGCTCTAAGGACTGTTTTGAGAGCTAAGGGAAGTCTGGAAGCTAGGAGTAAATTATGGGTGTTATTTTCAGTTGCTGGGTTAAATTATTAGTGTTCTCCGGTCGGTTGTTATCCTGGGCACCGAAGTTATAGCCTTGGTCTCGCCAAGATCTGTGTCCCTGCCCGGCCGACCAGGTCCAGGTGAAGGGAGTGTGGTGCTTGGGCGGGTCTGGGGCTCTGAAGACCCCACACGTCCCTGTGGGGCCACGAGCAGCTGAGCTCACCAGGCTGCCACAGCCAGGACCGGCTCGCGGTGCATGCCCGCCTTGCCCTGCAAGCCCCGTGATTGGTGGTTATGACCCCAGAACACGGGGTGTTTGCAACTCAACTGAGCCTTTCTCCTGCGTCCTGGACCTAGACAAAGGCGCCCACTATTAAAGCAAAGGAGATCCTGTACTCCCCCCTTTCCCTCTCTCTTCCCAACTTTAACCACTTTGGCCTTATGTCCCAAAGGGACAAGAACTGGGTTCCTGGGAGGGGTCTCTCTCTCTCTCTCTCTCTGTCTCTCTCTCTATTTCTGTGTCTCTGTCTCTTTCCGTACGCCCTGCATGAATGCACCCTCACCCCTCTCCCTGCAATCCAGTCTTATATGTATATTTCTTTTCTCAGTTCCTCTTAATAATCTACTCAGCAACTGAAAACAGTACCCACGATGTGCTCCGAGCTCCCAGACGTCTTTAGCTCCAAGCAGACACCAGCACCTGCATAGGCCTTTCTTCCCCGTTTGACTCACTGCTGTTCCACGGCACGTCATTTAGCTGGGCAGCTTGCTATCGCTCCAGAAAGCAGAGAAGGGCACACGCAAAGGCAGGGCCTTTTGACAAAGCTTTTATACAATTTTTTCTTTTTGGTGCCGGACAACTTTGAAAGTAATAATACAGATACAATGTTGTGGGCTCATTTATAGGTTTCCATGGCCAATTCTGAGAGTGTTTCCTTGTAGTTCAGAAAAGGAGTGTCTGTTTATAGCTTCAGTTTTCTATGTTCTAATGATTAGAATGCTGCAAACAGGGAAGACCCAGAGGAAAGCCGTGAATGCGGAAATGTTCCTTTATCTAATCCATGACGGACTGTGCAGAGGTGAGTGCATAGTAGTATCTCACTAAATACATTCCAGTCTCTTGGGAATAGCTTCATGTTGTCAAAAATATATTCTGTCTCAGGTCCTACTCTAATAACAGTTTACTTTTTAAAAAGATTTTAATAGTTTACTGTGTGCCAGGCTTTTCGATAAGCACTTAACAGGCATTAATTGATTTATTCCTCACCACAGGCTTAGGAGATATCATTACCACCATTTTACATTAAGAAAAACCCAGAGAGCTCAAGTGTCTTGCTACTAGTTCACAGCTAGTAAGTAGTGCGAATGGATTTGAATCTAGCTGACTGCAAAGTGTACACTTTTAGCCACTGTAAACATTGCCTTGCCAAGCATAGATTCCTGGGAGCCCACAGGGTGGGATGCCGTGACCAGGGTGGTGAGCTGTTTAAAAACACACGGGGGTCCAAATGGCCTTCCTAAGCTTCCATCCCAGCAGCTCAGCTTGGCACACCCCGGTCCTTTCCACAGTACCCACAGGGTGCTGACAGGCGGGAGGCAGAGTTAAGTTTTTATTAAACACGTTGCTTTCTTTTTAACAAGGGATATTGAATCACGCCCAGTCTGAGCCTTACTCTAATTTAGTGATTCAGCAGAGTATCTCTTGATGTTCCAAATGCCTTCTTGACTCTAAGGTTTAGGAAAATTTCATAGAAGAGGAAATTAAGCTCACTTTGCCCATCCCAAGTGGCCAAGATATTGAGAATTCTCATTCCAGGGTTTGGAATAGCCTGGACAGCCAAAGGAAAGTCAAATGTAAACTCATTTCCTGTTTACCATTTTGATTTCTTCAGGGAGTTAAATATATCCATTTTCTTGCTCTCTGAATGTTTTCTCTTCTCTATTTATTTCAGAGAAGACCCTAATGCCTTTTGTTACCAGATAAGGGCCAGCCCTGCAGCCTCCTGAGACAACTGCCCCGTTATGCAGAACGGCATGTTGGTTTCAGGCTTTGGAGGGAATAACTTGGGCAACCCAGTTTTTACCTGGAAAGGGGCTGTATTGGCCCAAACATTGCTCAACCCAGCAATTTCCAGCCTTTCCTCCAAATTTTTTTTTTTTAGATTCAGAGTCACCCAAGGCTGGAGTGCATGATAGGTCTCACTGAACTGTCAGCAACAGCAGCTCACTCAGTGGCACTGAGACAGGGTCGATGTATAAGAAGCCACATGACCTTTAAAAAAAAAGTACTTTGACAACTATGGATATAGGAAAGGACGATGAAATCTGCTGTCCTTCCCCCTTCCTGCAAGTATTTGCTGGTTTCGATAACTTGCAAGTGTTTTCCCCAGGCCTGGCTGGGCTCCAGCAGGACAAAGGTGCTCATGGCAATGGCTCATGTCTACACTGACTATACACTGCTAGTGCCACAGGCGGTGATTCTGCACCATGTGCTTTTCTCATCATCCTTTTTTATGCCAACATATTTAAAAGATAATATTCTCATCCTGGTGTGCTTAGAAAGTAGTTCTAGCAACTAAATTATAATGATGAGCAGTGTCACCCAGGAATACCCCTTTCTTTAGGAGAGAAAATTAAAGTTCTCCGGGAAATATGGGAGTTTTTCATGACTGGAATGGATTCATGGTCTTCTTAAGACAAAAGTCTAAAGAAATGAGACGTAAGACATGCAAAGAGTCTATGCATTATTTTTTGTTTGTTTGGTTTTTTTGTTTTGTTTTTTTTTTTTTTTTGAGAGAGAGTTTCACTTTGTGCCCAGGCTAGAATGAGTGCCGTGGCATCAGCCTGGCTCACAGCAACCTCAAACTCCTGGGCTCAAGCAATCCTCCTGCCTCAGCCTCCCGAGTAGCTGGGACTATAGGCATGCGCCACCATGCCCGGCTAATTTTTTGTATATATATATTTTAGTTGGCAAATTAATTTCTTTCTATTTTTAGTAGAGGCAGAATCTCGCTCAGGCTTATTTCGAACTCCTGACCTCGAGTGATCCACCCGCCTCGGCCTCCCAGAGTGCTAGGATTACAGGTGTGAGCCACCGCGCCTGGCTGAGTCTATGCATTAAATGGCAGCCTTGGCTCATTCTGGGAAACAACCATGGTTAGTAATGCCTCATGCAATACATTCATTCAGCCATTCAACAAACGTTAATGGAGAATCCACTTCTCCCATAATCTGTGCTTGGTACGAGGTAGAATAAAAAGAAGGAGAGAGGTTGTCTCCGCCCAGCTGGGGCCACTGAAACTGAAGACCTCCCAATCTAGTTGGCAGGCAGGGGTAGAGAGGTGGGGCTGGGTTAGAGGGACAAGCCAGAAACTAGCTTGGGACAAATTTTAAAAATACCCTTATGTCCGTGTGGCTGGTATTGTGCCAACATATTTGGGTCCAGAAATTGATTGCACGATGGTGTCACGGAGGAGACCTGGTTTAATTGCAGAGATCCTGTTTTCAAAATATCTGAAGTTTTTCTTTGGCCAGAAGCTGATGTGAGCCAATAAAGCGACATGGTTGCTTTAAAAAGCTAATGTAATTGTAGGCTCCATTCAATAAAAATATATAATGTCCAGATAATAAGTAATAGTAACACTATTATGCTGGTCAAATGACAATTGAAAAATAATGTTTGCTTCAAGGCTCTACAATTAAGATGTCTTGTAGCAGACAATCACGTGTCTAGAGAGGTCAGGTGGAGATGCCGAAGGCTCTAGAAACCACGCCTAGGGCAGAAGAGTGCGAGGCTCGGAGTGTGTTCAGCTTGGAAGGGAGAAGACGAAGTAACTTCCTGTCTTCAAATATTGAAGGAGGCATCAGGAGGCAGAAGGAATAAATGGGTTTTATTTTAGGAAAAGGCAGAACAGGAGCAAAGAGTGAGTAACTGTCGAGGGAAGGGCAGAGGAAGTCAATAAGGAAGGAAGTGGCAAGGAGGATGATTTGGGGCTCAGTATACAAAAACAACTTTCTAAAAAAAAAAAAAACTTGCTAACAAACCAAAAGGCTCAGAATTGGAAATGGCCCTCTCCAGAGATGGAGAGCTCTTTGTCACCTATCAGAACATAAACTACAAGGCCATGTGTCAGGGACCCCCCCTGGGGAGAGAGTGCCAGCATTAGGTAGCTAAGCTCTCATTCATCTCCGAGATGCCGGGTTTCGGTGATGGGCCAGGCCTTGTCCTGCCAAGACCCCCGGTAGCCAAGGCAGGAAGCGGAGCCCACGCACATGGGCCACACGGGCTCATTGATCAAAGTGCTTTCAAACAGATGGGCCACTCTAGATGCATTAGTTAAAGCCCAGCCTGTTTCTCAGGGACACTTCTACGTAAAGGACCTTTCCCTAAAGTAGCAGGGAGGTCAGGGAGCAAAACAGGCAGGTCTTCGTGAGAGATGGCTGGTTACTGGTGATAGCTCCCATCGAAGACTCCAGGTGCAGCTCTGGAGATATGATGCTGAGATATGCAAAGGTCAAAGGGCGAACACTTAAAGAGAAGAAGGAAATATGGACTCAGCCCAAACAGAGTGCTTCCTCCGGGCACTGTCTGTGAGAATGGTCTGCTGTTCTGTTCTTGTGCTATTTCAGTGCAGAAGATTCAGGAAATACAGACATGCACAGAACAGCAATTCAAACCTACTGGTTCATCAGATTAAAAAAACAAAACACCGCTTCAGTTCAGTCCAAAATTTAATACATGGAGGTATAACATTTCAGTTCAAAAAATTATTCTTTTCCTTACTATACCGAGAACTCTTTGAGGGTAGAGACAATGTTCTATTTATTTTGGTATCCCTAGAGTTTAGCATAGTGTTTACACGTAGCACAAGTTTTAATAAACATTTAGTATACCAAACAGAAATGCGATTTTTGTTTAATTTTTAAAAATGTTTTATTTTTCATTATTATGGGCACGTAATAGCTATGTACATGTACAGGGTACATGTGATGTTTTCATGTAGTCATACAAATGTGTATTAAGCAAATCAGGGTAATTGGAGTATCCATCACCTTAGGCATTTGTCATTTCTTTTAGAAACATTCCAATTCTGCTCTCTTAGTTATTTTAAAGTATACCCTAACTTATTGCAGAAATGCGATTTTTGGATGGTAGAAGGGTTGAGATATGAGGGCAAGGTCACAGCGATTTCCACTCCGTCAGTCTTCTGTTATCCCAGCAAAATCACCCTCTGCTCCTGGGGGACCGAGATACCCTGAAGCTCTTGGCCGAAGCACAGGGTCCCCCGGCTCCCTCCCTGGCAACCCCAGCTGTCCGTTCACCCACTCATTCAACCAATGTTTCTCCAGCCCCTACTCCGTGCTAGACACCTTGCTAGGGCTGGGTTATAGCAACAGAAAGACCAGCAAGGTCCCTGCTTCTTGAAACTCTCCCTCTGCTGTCTGCATTTGCAGGAGTGAGCGCATTGGGGGTCAAGGGCGTGGTAACGGTTAAAAGGAAAAAACGAAAGTTTCTTTTAAAAATTCCCAGTGGGGATGTATTGATATATTAAATAAAAATAATTCTTAAAAGAATTCTGTTCGAGAACTCTGTGATTTGGTATTTATTGGATCCTCAAATATATGCAGATAAGTATAAGCACAAACAAACAACAAACAAACAAGCAAAACAACACCCTGCGCAGGAATACTGAGCAATCGGAAGAGGAGTTGACTCAAGCTTTAGCCACTTGTTTTGTGTCAAAAAAGTAAAATGATTGTAATCAAACATCCTTCACGATAAACTTGACCAAGGCTCTCGTGAAACACGGAAATTGTTCCACCGGGTGTTCAGAGGATCGCACTCTACACCCGCCGCCTGCTTGTTCATCCGGGCTGTGCAACCCATTGGCAAACGAGAGCGGTTTGAAAGGGTCAGAGATTTGCATGTAAATGGGGTCACCTTGTTCCTGCAGGATTCATTTCTCCTCTCGTACAGCCTCAGACCAGAAAAGTAAAACTGATGAGAAATGGAAGGGAAAGCATGGAGGGGAGAAAGAGCGAAGAAGGGAGGACTCGGTAGAGCCAGGAGGCCAGTTGCAGCGAGAACGGGCAGGGAGGAAGTGAGAGATGAAGAAAAAGAGGAACTGCAGTTCTGCAGAGTTGCTGAGCTCTGGCTCAAACCTGGTGGAATGGAGCTTCCTTGTTGCTGATCTGCAAGGGGCTGTCTGGGCTGCCCCAGTTCTGCGACCTGCGTCCCCTGATGCTGGAGGCAGTGCTGGATGGACTGTCCCCGGCTGGATCCCGCCCAGCACATGGCAGATTCGGTGCCAGGGTAGCCCCAGCACGCGCAGAGGCAACCGCAGCCCGGGAGCAGATGGCCGGCGTGCGCTTCGCGTCGGCAGTGCTTTAATCCCCTTGAGATACATCCCCGGGAAACATTTCGTTACCTCTTTCTCAACTGGTGAAGCAAGACATTTTAATATTCCTAATTATCTCCACCCACACAGCATACTTTCTGATAAAGGCAACACTAAGAAGGGCAAGGGCTTGCTCCGCCAAGTGCTGCTGAGACGGGGCGTGGAGGGGGTGCGAGGAGAGGAGCAGTCCACACCCACCCCTGCACGCGGGGGCTGGGGCAGTCCACGGAGCACGCCTCGTATCAATATTGTGAGGATGGATGCGATCGTGCTGGCAAACTGCTCTGCGCCCCTGAGAGAAAGAGAGTTACGAGGATCCGGTTTTATTATTCATAACACGGTGTGTGCTCACTGCCGGAGAGCTCCGATGCAAACTGCCTGCGGGTTGTAATTTCACTCTGCTGCTTCCCGCTCCTTCTGTGCCGGGGACCAGCAGCTCAGGTTTCTACCGGTGAAAAACAAGTTCCTTCATCACCGACGACTCCGATCCATCAGAGGAGAACGAGGGAGCGGAGAAAGTTCGATAAGAGGGACGCTATTGCCCCGGTGAGATCTGCCCGAACGGGACGGCTCAGCAGTGAGGGCCACGGGAGACAACGGGCTTCGGCTCAGGAGACGCTGCCGCAAGAGAGGATCAATAGCAGGAGGAACGAAATCAGACCACAGCCAGGCCTCAGCGCCTCTGGGAAATAACGAGGAGGAGAAGGAGACTTTATTAAGACTGTTCCGTCAGTCCTCCCCGGTCCTTTGAGACTCCCCTGCTTTAAATATCCCAGTCCACTCTGGACAGCAGAGGCGATCACAGGGCAGGCAGATTGATCCTGCGCTAAATGGACATTAGTTAGCTCCAGGATGTGGACAGGAGAGATGGATTTCCTTGAGGAGGGGGGAGGCCCCCCAACTCCACGCTCAGGACAGCCCAAGACGCACAGCGCTGCCTCCTGAGACGGCAAAGCAGTCGGAATGTTGCCCAGGAGGGAAAAGAGGAGCACGAGAAAGGAAGCAGAGTCACACATGACTTGGGGAAACGTACAGTTGGGGCTCTTGTCTACGTATTGTCTTTAAATAAGCTACAAATAATGACGCTGCCGCTACTCGATGCTAGTCCCAACGCAGGGAGAAAAATACTGTTTTTCTGGTCTTTCTCCCGTCTCCTGCCCCAACAAGCCTGGACCCCTGTAGGCCCCTCCCCCTTGCCCTGACGCTTCACCGCAAAGCTCTAAAAATGGTCAGAGGCGCATCACGTTCGAGGTGGCACGGTTTAGAAAGTGCCATTCTGTCGGGCACCTACTACAGGCCCAATGCGGTCCTGTGGGGCTCGGGAACTGTGGGGCTCGGGAACTGTGGGGCTCGGGAAAGACAAGCACTGTTGGCTCCTGTCTGAAAGGCGCTTACAAACTTGCCAATGTGCATGAGGTTATTACGGACGGTGTCACAGGGAAGTAAGAAACAAGTGCCAAAAGGCACAGGACATAGAATAAATGTTGCTTCTCAGTCTTGAGAGACAACCTGGGCCCAGCTGCCGTGGTCACGCCAGGACGCCCACTGGGCCCAGTGCCTGCTCATTCGCAGAGATGGTCCCACCTCATCCTTAAAACCTGGGCCTGGGCCAAGGCAGCGTGCAGGCAGCCCGCACCCCTTCGCCTCACTCTCCGCCAAAGCGGCCCCTCACCTGCCCCTCCCTACCTGCCGCAGGGAGAGGGCGCGAGGCTGACCTGGCACAGCCTCCCTGCTCTTGGGGCCCAGCATTGGGCTTCGTTCCCACCGAACAGTTCTCATAACAGGATTGCTCCAGGGACGGTGTGGGCACGGGACATAGGTCAGACTGCAACCCTCCGAGAAGTACAAACAAGTATGAGCTGCAGATCCCAAATAGGAACAAAGGGGCCAACGTGCCTTGAGTCAGGAGGGTCTTAGAACACATCTCTAATGCAAAGACGAGGCCAAAGAAACAGGAGAGGCACTGTGAGGACTTCAGGGGTCTGCTCTGGGATCACCCCAGGCTTTCTGGGCTCTGGGGAAATGTCTTCCTCATCCTCAGGCTGCCCGGGGCCAACCAGACACGGCAGCCGCCTTGCCGGTGACAGCCGGACCTGGGACACCCTCCAGTGAGCCAGGCTGCTAAGCTCCCTCCTAGAAGTCCACTCTGTCCCCTGGCCCAGACAGTGACCTTGCAGTGTGGTCAGGCACCTGGGCCAGCTCCTGCACCCCCAGTCCCCAGAGTGTTTGCATTTGAGAGGACTCTGGAGGGGAGTGAAAAGACAGTGAGTGATTTGGTAGCAAAGGGCGCCAGATCTGTTAGAACTTTATCACCCTGGAAAGCAATTTTATAGGAAAAGGCCTTAAGTTCTTGTGCAAGTTCTCCCAGCTAGTCCACGGGATTTGGTGCAGGCCTTCCCTAGCAATTCTAAGCTTTTCTCCTACAACAGTCAAAAGCCTGCTTACCTACTGGGGTTGGCAGCGAAACCGAATGCCGCTGCCTCTGAGAGCCACCAAGGAGCCAGTACCCGCATACCTCATCTCACCAGCCCGCTCACCGCCCGCCCCTACCCGGCTCACTGCCCCACCTGTCCAGGCTCTGTCTCACCCAGCCCCGTGTGGGCGCTTTCTGCGGTTTCGTGATTGGCGATGACCCCACACCCTGCCCCCTGCGGCTCATACCCACCTTGCACCGGGCCTGTGGCTCTGCTCCTCTGGGTCTCCTCTGACCTCCATTCCCTGCCCATACCTGGCGGATGTGCTGCGTCCCTGCTTGGCTCCCAAGTTTGCCCTGGTCCCAGCACGATTAGTTACTGGGTGTAGGGGGTGGCACATACAAAGGTGAAATAGAAACAAGGCCTCCACCGCCCTCTGGGAGCTTGACCCAAGACCAGCCGGGACCTGCTCCAGTTTATAGAGCAGGGAGAGTCAGTCTTGTAAAGACAATGGCTTTGAGAATGCTTAGGGACAAAAATCACATCACGCAAACCCAGCATTGAAAAGATGAGGCAGACGCACAGCCAACAAAACTCTGATGGCTCTTAGTGGACCACACACACGGGATGAGTCAGCCACAGCTGCCTCCACTCTAAAAGGTGTTAATGAGCTCCAGGTGAGTGCCTCTTAGAGCTTCTGATGGCCTCAAAGGGAGGCTCCATCATGCTGCCCTTCTCACCTCACAAATGCATGTCACTGGGCTCAAGGGACCGTGAGGGGAAGTGACGGATGGACCAGACCAGGCTGCATCTCTGATCCTTGAAAGTGGAAGGGGCACAAGTCAGCTCTCAGCTCAAACATAGTCGGAGCAGGGGTCCCCCTGGGGCTTTTGCTCGAGTCACCACCTGAGCCCAGCCCCTTCCCCAACCCCAGCTCCCTCTCTGTTTTCCAGGAGGAGGAAGGCCAATCCCTTCACCCCGCCCATCGCCCCCACACTCCCCGGGAAAAGAGAGGCACAAGTGCCAAGTCATCATTATGTTATCACTCGGCCTGTGAGCCCTGGCACCGATTTCCAGCAAGCAGGCCACCTCTGATGGAAGCATCCCAGACAGCCGAGCAGCCACTACGTGGCAGCAGTCACAGGCCGGACAGACTGTGCGCAGACGGTGTGTCCAGCCCTGCAGGAAACGGGAGGACGATAAATATTTGGTGTCCACCCTGCACACCCCCAGTGGAACAATGCTCTCTAAAGAGGACGCTTACCCCTAAATGACTTCCTGTCCCAGCAGGCACGAAACATCTAAGCTAAGATGCGGATCCCAAGATGGCTCACAGCAGGGTGCAGGCTGGGCCCAGGCACCTGGAGAGGGAGGTGGGGGAGGAGCGGGTGCCTCTCAGCCTTGCAGCTGGGGGTCCCAGCTCTGGGGCACTCCTAAGTCACTGGGGGGGGGGGGGTTGAAAACCCCCAGACCAATGAAACCAGAACCTCTGGGAATCACGTTTAAAAAGATATATAAAGCTTATTTGGAAATAATTTCAAACTTATTGAAAAGTCGCAAGAATAAGATTAATACAGAGCATTCCTATATGTCCTTTATACTGACTGTGAACGTTTTAACCTATTTGCTTTATCCTCTTTCTGTCTTTCCATATGCACGTGCGCACACACACATAATGTTAAAAAAATTTTTTTTCTGAACCTTTTGAAGGTCAGTGACGTTGTGGTCCCTAAATAGGTCAGTGTGTAATCGCTGAGGACTTTCTCCTACAGAACCACAGCGCAGTTACCGACTTCAGCGGATGGAGCACTTTTGGAATCAGTAAGTCTTTAACTCTCCGGGGGGAGTCTGATGTGCAGCCAATTGTGAGAGCCACGCTGGGGCCACCGGAGCTCACCGGGGTCTCGACCCCCCGTGGAGGGAGCAGAGGAGAGGGTGGTGTCCACATTGGTTTTCCAGGCTCGCCCACGCACAGCTGAGACGCAGGGGAACACGGGCGTCTCACGCTTCTGATACTTGCTCTCCTACCCCTTTTCTATTTCATTTCTCCATTTCCCCAGAGTGGACTTTCTGTGGCCCAGGATTATTCTTAAGAATTAGCTGGTTTATTAGTAATTTAATGTCACGCAACAACCCATTGAGAAACGACCTTGAGTTTTGTTCCAAGTGCTTTGGCCTTTTACAACTGAAATTAATATCTCCCCTTTCCAGTGAACACCCACACACACACAGCCGTGCTCCAGGACGCATGGCTGTGCCTGATGCGACAGCCACGTGCAGGCCTCCAGCGTGTGAACTGTGTCTACTCCAAACTGAGATGTGCTGTCGGCATAAACCTACACCGTATTTTAAAGACTTAGTGTGTAAAAAAAAGAAAGCCAACTATCTCATTAGTCATTTTTTATATTGATCCCATGTTTAGACATGATAATATTGTGGGTGTATTGGGTCCAACAAGATGTCATTTAAATTCATTTTACTATTTCTGTTCTTTAATGCAGTCACTAGAAACTTAAAGTGAAATGTGTGGCTGGCATAATATTTTTACTGGACAGTGCTGGTCTAAAAATCTCCCCACCCCGGGTGGAAGTAACACCTTGGGATGTGGAAGTTGATGGTAAAATGAGGGAAAACGGTTGATGGGTTCCTGGGCCCCCAAACATGAGTAGGCGGGCACAGTTGACAATGCAGACCTTTGCAGGGAACCAGCTGGACTTTTTCCAGAGGGAAAGAATGAGGTAGAGAAAGTGAAAAGGAGAGTTGTCCAACCTGGAAGGAGGTAGTTGGGATTCAGAGGTGGGACAGGGCACGGTGGGCTGCAGGTCCTCCAGGGCCCTTGTCCCCGACCGCAGGCAGGGACAGCCATGGGAAGCCAGCCACTGAAAGCCCAGCCAGTAGGCCAGGGCACAGTCCCTGAGGGTGAGTAGCCGCAACCGAGGTGACTTCCGGGACACATGTAGCAGGATGTAACACCCTGATACCCTGGACTCTTATATGCTCTTGGAATGGAAGGGGGCCATGATTGATAGTGGTTTTCCAGCCAAGCTAGCAGGTGGGGACCCTGATTTCCCCAAGTGTTCCAGAGCAATTGACACCTGTTACATGCATATAGGACCCAAATTCCTCTCCTTGTCCCAATGTTTCCCTACAGGGGAATCATATGGAAAAGTTTCTCACTCCACAGCATTCCTATAGATGTTTGAAGATAATTAGGAGAGTTCCATGGACTGTTCCCTTGGGGGGTTGGGGACACAGGGTCTCTAAATCCTCTGAAAATTATTGCAAAATTATTTGCATTTTCACATGTGCATTTTTCTGGGGAGGGGAATTTATACACTTGATCAGGTCCTTAAAGGAGGTCTGACTTAAAAAATACCGTGTGTCACTGTAGCAATGGTGGAAAAGTGCTTTAGGGGAGATTGCCTACTTTCTAGCCTGTCTGTCCTCATTCATTTGCTCATTCATTCATTCATTCACCATGTGTTTGCACAAGTCCTCTTACCTCTCAGGCCCTGCGGCCCCAACTGGAATATTTCCCATGAAGCTCCTTAACTCTCGCCTCTGCTCCTCCAATTAGTGTCAGTCTATGCATGTCAGTTGCAAGTCCCCTTGTTGCTCTCTTTCCATCTTAAAGCCTTGCACAAACCCCCACATCAAAGCAACGGCAGGCTGTGGGTGAATTGGAATTTTCCACTTTCTCTCCTCTTGTCTCCACCTTCACCCTAAGAAGGCCTTGAGGCTTCTCAGAAAATATCCCTGGTGAGGTATTAGCAGATTGCTCCTCCTCTGAGCACTCATTTGAAGTTTGACTGAAGATCCTGGGAAGAACAGAACATCTTCACCCACTAAGGAGCGAATCTCTACTGATGGCGTGGAGGCCGCTTGAGACCAGGTGAAACGTGAGCGGAGGAACTGATTTGGGTGAGAGCAGAGCCCGTGACGGACCATGGGGCAGCGTCCTTCCCCTGGGTGGCGGCCCTGCCTCCCACGGCCCCACGGCCTGGGCCTCGGTTTCCCCACGGGCACCTGCTACCCCACGCTCCTTATTTGCCCACCTGAGGCTCCTCCATCTGCGCCTTTGCCCACGTCGTGACCCCTTCCTGGGAGGCTCTCTCCCACTTTCCAGCCCACTCAAAGCCTTCCTGTCCTATTTTTCAAATCTTCACCGAGTTCCACTTCCTGTCCGAGTCCCTGAGCAGGCTCTATCCACTGCGAGTGCCTCCCCCGCACTGTCCTGCACCCTCCCACACTCCCACAGCTTCCCGTACCTGCTCCCACTTTCACAGCACAGCTTTTGCCCTTAGTCGCTTACTTTCTCGAACTTTCTAATTGCTTTCAATGGATGGACTTACCTTCCCAATAAAATTATTGACTTTTCTGGGTGATTTTCTTTTTTCATAATGGAGATTTCTCTGGTTTTTCGGTTGTATTTTTAGCCAGAAGACATTGTGAATGAGACACATAGAACTCACAATGCAAGTGCTAGCATCCCGAAAGCCACACAATTGTAATCTTTTCCCAAACCGTTATCCTAGTGACTTTCCCAGCTTACATGTGAAGGCAAATTTTCTTAAAAAGAGGCAATTAATCACCAGCATTTTCAAATATTGATGTGTTTGCTCTGAAGTCCCATGAATTCTCCCCACACTTAACAAGTCTACAATGTATCACCACAAACCGAGAGAGCTGTGCTGCCTCTGCAGAAGCTGTCACAGGCCAGGTGGCCTCTGCAGCTGGGCCCACCCTGAAGGTGCTGAGGGCGGGAGGGGCCTGCTGACCACACGTCCCTCTTCCAGGGACATCTGGACCTCAAGTATCTCCTTGTCCACCGCCGTCCTAAAATCTTCCCCCCAAGTTCTTTTGTTCCTGGTTCTCTCTCTTCTGCTTCTTTGTCTCTGCTGACTTTCAGAGTTAGTCTTTTTATGAAGTGTTTATTGTAGAAGTTATTTGTAGAGCCCTCTGGAGGGAAAATGCTATCGAAATTTAATTAATGGCAAAGACAGTAAGTAAATAAAACGAGATTCTGGAGAGAATTCAGTGCATGGGAATTACAGCCACATTCACCGTAGCTGGAATCTGATGATCTGGAAACTGGTGGACGGTGGAACAGCAACCCCTGAGAGGGCCTCATTTCCCGGCAGTCACCCGATGAGCTGTTCTAATGAAGAGTGGGGTTTTTCTCTCTGGGTTAGAAGCCACTAAATCGGCTTCCTGCTTGCTGTCATTCTCCTGCCTGGATAGGGGCTGGAGGCTCAGGATGTGTGTGTGTGTGTGTGTGTGTGTGTGTGTGTGTGTGTGTTTGTGTTTGCAGGGGCTGTTTATTATCAGGACCAAGGACACAGGACAACCCCGTCTCTGCTATGCCTGGGAAGAGGCAGAACTGGGGACTCCGGGACCAGGCGGTAGATGGAACATCTGGAAAGGAAAAACACTGCTATAAACAGTAACATCAGAATTCTGGGTCAGGACACAAAAACGAGAGCTATTATTACAGAGAAGAGCTGCTAATTACAGAAGCAGCCATCAGGCAAGCGGCCGCTTCTGTCCGATCTCCATTAGAATCTCATTATCAGGCAACGGGTCAAGTGCAGAACAGTGGTTTGACTGCTAGAGGGGAAAAAAAAAGTAAGAAACCTATACGAAAACTAGAAATTCTGGCCATGCCAAATTTTAGCAAGAATGTAGGCCAGTGGTATGTCTTATTTTGCTGATGGGCATATAAAGTGTTAAAGTGTTTGAGGAAGCAAGTTGGCGTTATCTAGTAGGGTTGATCATTTGCCCTTTTTATATTTCAGCGGCTCTAGAATATACTCTAGAGAAACTCTTGCACGTGTGACCTGGGAATAATGTAATGTGGTAGGATGCTCCTGACAGCACTGTTAGTAAGCGCAAGAAACTACAAAAAAAAAATACCAAATGTCCACAAACTAATGGATAAACAAAATGTGGGAGATTATTTGGCAATAAAGGGAAGTATTAATACATCCGACAACACGGACAAACCTTGAAAACGTTATGCTGAGTGAAAGAAGCCAGTCACAAAGGGCCACATGTTGCATGATTCCATTTATATGAAATGTCTAGAACAGACAAATCTATAGAGACAGAAAGTAGATTAGACAGGAAATAGGTTGTTAGGGCTGCAGGAACGGGGGAGGAGTCGGGAGTAACTGCTAATAGATACATGAGATTTCTTCTTAGGCTGCTGTAAATGCTCTGATTGTCATCGTGGTTACTCCAAATACACTAAAAACTGTTGGATTGTATACTTTAAATAGGTGACTTGTGTGGTATATGAATTTTATCTCAACAAAGCTATTTATTTTTTAAAAACCTAAATGCCCAACACTAGGGAAAAGTATACATAGTACTATATTTACATGTCAGGGTATTATGCAAAAATGGAAAATGAATGAACTAGAGTTCTACTCATCCACTTGACTGAATGCGGGTAACATTGGTGTAACAATGGCTGGTAACGTCGGGTGAAGAAGGCAAGTCCCAGAAAACTACACAGACCATGGTACTCTTTTTATAAAGTTCAAAAACAAAACAAAATTGAGCGACATATTGTGTAGGTGAATATATTATATATGTGATAAAGCAGCACCCACAGTAAACAAAACAAAGGAATAAATAAATCTGGTGGATAAAAATGCACGCTCTGGGGTTGGGACAGGAGGGGAGGGGCAGGGAAGGAGCAGTGGTGACAGTGTACTGCCAGTGACAATTTTTTTTTTTTGAGACAAGGTCTCACTCTGTTGCCCTTCTAGAGTTCAGTAACATCATCGTAGCTCATTGCAACCTTAAACTCCTGGGCTCAAGCGATCCTCCTGCCTCAGCCTCCCAGGTAGCAAGGACTATAGGCATGCACCACCATGCCAGGCTAATTTTTCTATTTTTGTAGAGTCTGGGGCAGGGGTCCTCAAACTTTTTAAACAGGGGGCCAGTTCACTGTCCCTCAGTCCATTGGAGGGCTGGACTATAGTTTAAAAAAAAACTATGAACAAATTCCTCTGCACTCTGCACATATCTTATTTTGAAGTGAAAACACAAATGGGCAAAAACACCCGCACATGGCCCGAGGGCCATAGTTTGAGGACGCCTGGTCTGGGGTCTCACTCTTGCTCAGGCTGGTCTTGAACACAAGCAATCCTCCTGCCTCAGCCTCCCAGAGTGCTAGGATTCCAGGCATGAGCCACTGCGCCTGGCCAACAAATTTTGATTAACCAAATTCTGTGCCCCAGAAAACAAAGAGTATTATTATTAACAGTAATAGTATGTTAGCCTGGGCAAGGAACTGTGCTAACCGTCATCCATGCAGTACCTTGTTGAGTCTTCCCAAGAACCCTGTGAAATAGGAACCATTGCTGTTTTCCTGTGCTTGTCACACAGGTGGCAGGTGGTGGGGCTCAGACCCGACTCCATGCCCGTCAGCCCCCAGAGGTCTTGTGCTGAGCACCCCAACCCCCAACCCCATCTTCCCCTCACACACCCGAGACAGTAGCCAGATCCATCAGGCCATGAGCAGGACACCCCGGGTTAGCAGTAGACACCAAGTGGGAAGGAGCTTCCTGGTGGGGTGTCACCTGGCATCAACAAGAATGGCTGCCATTTTGGAAAATGAATTATTAGCCAATCAGCGACATTATTAGAAAGTGCTGCTGGGGCAGAGCAACCTTCTGGGAAGCGGGAAGCTGGGCGCAGTGAGGGCAAAGCCTCTGCACCCAGGGAGCATGCGTGGACCAGTGCTGACAGCCACGGCCGCCATGCAAAGGTGCTTCCACGAGGCCTCATCTAGGGTCACGGTCCTGAGTATCATGATCTGCTTTCTGCCTTGAGCCTTGGCTCATTCTATTCGAATTTGCCTCACTCTACCCTAAATTCAGCGAGGAGTTCCCTGGCAGTTACTGAGTGCCCTCTGCATGGAAGCTCGCCTGGCACCCTCTTCTGTCCTGTCTCCTAACTGAGAAGGTGCTCAACTAGTCTGCAGTTCTCAACCCCACTGGACAAGCGCCTTCGAAGATGCTCCAGTGAGCGTTTGTGTTCTCTGCAGCAACAGTCTGGGGCTTTGTTGTTACAAAACACTCGGGCTATACTAGAAGATCCATTACAGTAAGCGGGAGGTAGGGTAGGGAGTGGTTAGAGCTAAGACTTCTTCCTAGGCTTTTCCCGTGCGTCTTTTTGGATCAATTCAGCATTTCATGCTAGTCCTCAACCCACGCACCTCTTAATCTACTTTAATTTCTGCTTTGGAAGGAAAGCAGAAGAGCTTTTGTGTAACACTGCAAGAATAGGCATTAATAGGCCCTGAGGGTGCAGTCCTTGGGATAGTTGCTTTGCTGTATCCCAAAAGCGTGTGCACACGTTGATAGTGCAGGGACATTTTGGGGACAGACGGAGACATGTCACATCCTCAAAGACACTGAGATTCCAGTTCACGATCTCAGAAGGAAAGACGTTGAGTCAGGGTCCGAGCGACATTCGCCGTGGTTACCAGCCAATCAGTTTTCTATATGAAACCAAAGCAAAATAAAAGACCCCAGTCCTTATCCCGGAGAGACCTGAATTACCGCCCGTCAAACGGCACGGCACTAGGTGAGACTCGCCTGCCCATCCCCAGTCAGGGCTTGTTCAAGGACGCTGCCATCAGCCCCTTGAACATAGCGCTATGTTCTTCCTGGACACCATCTCCGAACCGTGGTATTGTTTTGTCTTTGGCACTCGAGTGAGAAGGTGCAGTCAGGCGGAGTCTGGTGTCGGTCTTTCCCGGTTAGAAAAGTGCTCCGTGCAATTCGGCGAGGGACTGTCAGTATCCCAGATGTCTCCTGCAAAGCAGCAGGAGTGCCCATGGCCTGGGTAATTGGGTTGTTCCTCTGAGCAGACATGGCACTGGATGAAGGCCCTGGAGCTCCCCCGTATGTCTGGAATCTGGAGGATGAACTGAGACTGTGTACTCTGAAGGCCAAGTCCTGCCAGCCAGAGCCAGATTGGGGTTGGGGTGGCTCACATATGTGAAGGCTTTGAAATGAAGCGGATTGGATCTCAGGGAGGCAGATGCTGCTTGCTTTGCCTAATTACCCATTTTGAAAGAGAGCGTAGCATCCTTAGTGCTGGGAGAGTTTCCGTGTTGAGGGACTTCTCTCCCTTCGTCCCCAGCCACCTGCAGGTGCCACCGAGCAGCAGCAGCTGCAGCAGCACAAGCCCAGCAGTCTACCTGGCTTAATACAAGAGGCCCTGCCATGCTCTTAAGCCAGAAATTGGTGTCACAGCCACAGGTCTCCATGGCAACCTTTCACACTAAAAGAAGGACATTTGTAAATATGCATTTTCGAAATCTCCCTTTTTGATCCAAAAGAACAGCCTTTTGAGAATAATTCACTTTGCCCGCTATGTCCTGCTGCTGGAAGAGTGAGGAAATGGGGACTTCCCACTTGTCCCTCTCTGTTTCCTGGTGGCCCCTCATTTCTTGGCTCACTGAAATCAATTGGCAAATGCTCACTGAGCTCCCTTGGTGGACCCAGAGCTGCCCAAGGTCCTGCTGGGGACACAGAAAGGGACACGACACTGTCACTGCACTCAGATTGCTCATGGCTCAGTTGGAGAGAAAAGCAAGAGACAACAAGGCACCATCAGTGCAAGCTGGGAGGGTCTGGGTGCTGCCAGTG
Source organism: Mirza zaza (assembly GCA_008750895.1). Lineage (NCBI taxonomy): Eukaryota > Metazoa > Chordata > Mammalia > Primates > Cheirogaleidae > Mirza > Mirza zaza. Next base: position 39,145 of record VSMD01017397.1, read on the forward strand.
CGAGGGGACAGCTGTGCTCCAGGAGCCCTGCAAAGGGACGACACACCTGGCCCGGCCTCCTACCTGTCACAGACCGTCACTGGGGCCTGACCAGTGCAGCAAACTGTCTTGATGCTTCCCTTAGTGGATCTTCACCAGAGTGGGCCTTAGACTCACCTGTGCAACTTTAAAATGCCCTTGTCCCATGCCCAGAGATTTTCACCTGCTAGGTTTCTGGTAGGGCTTGGGCAGGGGTGGGGAATCTGTGGCCTTGAGGCCACGCATGACCTTCTAGGTCCTTAAGTGCGGCCTTTGACTGAATGCAAATTTTACAGAACAAATCCTTTGTTTTTATTAATATTAATACCTTTTTAGGCTGACGCCACGACACTCGCTCTAGCCTGGGCAACAAAGCAAGACTCTGTCTCAAAAAAAAAAAAAAACATTTTTGTTCATCTTTTATATTCTCGCTTTATTTTTTAAATGAACATATTTAAAATGCCAAAGAATAAAATAATTTTCAACAAAATAATTCTCCCATATTGACCGGCGTAATTAGAACATTAGTAAGTCGTAAGGGCTACATTGACAGCTGCTACGCTCCTGATTTAGTTCTAACTTCCCCTGCCTGACTGGCACCACTACCGCACGTGACTGGCTGGCAAGAGTTTATGGAAGTTGAGTACAACAGTCTGCTATCAGCTTTTGACAACGGTGCCCGGTATTTCTGTTTGAAGTGGAATTTGTGAATAGTTGCACAGCTCAACAGTGATTTTTAATTCTGTCTTCTTAGCAGCCCATCATGACAAAGAAGACCAAGAGAATGATGAAGGAAGAAAATAAATTATTTAATGAGGATTGGGAATTAAAATATTATCTTGTTTCTGCTAAAGATAAGATGATTTGCTTGCTTTGTGATACTGCAGTTTCAACATTAAAGAAATTCAATGCTCATCAGCGTTGTAACACTTATAAGGACCACAAATACTTTAAATTAGAGGCAGAGGCATGAAAGTTTGTATTGCAGAAATTAAAAGATGAAAAGCAAAAGCAAAGACAATTCTTTCAAGCAGCAATAAGACCTGGAAATAATGACACTGAAGGAACTTATAAATTAGCTTATATACTCAGGGAAAAATGGACAGCCATTCAGTGATGTAGAAATTATGAAAGAATGCACTGTCAAAGCTGTAGAATGCTTAGACCCCAATAACGTTTCAAAGTACAAACAACTACCTCTTTCAAGGAGAACCATAACTGGTGGGCAGCATGAATTAGCCTTCAACTTAACAGAACAACTTCATGCAATACTTCAAAAGGAAAATATATACGTTATTCAGTAACTTTGGATGAATCAACTGATACTACTGACTGGGGACAGGTTTTATACCCTATTTGGGTCATAACAGAAGATTTTCTTTGTTACAAGGAGTTACTCACTTTGGGCACTCTTGAGAAGAGAACACAGTGAATAGATATCTTCAACAACTTTCAAGATAAATGTCATGAAGTTGGACTGAATTTGGTAAATTTAGTGAGTGTATGTACAGACAGTGCACCTTCCATGACAGGAAAACATGAAGGGTTTATGGCACAGATGAAAAAAAGTATTAACAGATCCAGATGCTTTCATTTCTTTTCATTGTATCTTGCATCAGCAAAATCTCTGTGCTAAAACTACTATTTTAAGTGCCACTTTGCAACAAGTTATAAGTATTGTTAACTATATTTGTGCAAATACAACACGGCATCATCAATTTCATAACATGCAAAAGTTGAATGATGAGGTATTCAGTGTGGATTTGCCATATCATTGTAAAGTGTTTTGGCTATCGCAGGGACAGGTGTCATCCAAAATTTTATCTCCGTGAGAGCAACAAGTTAAATTCTATGAAGAACAGAACCAGCAATGTGAATTATTGAAAGAACATTTCTATAGGAATGCAGCATTTCTGTGTGATATCATGTCAAACCAGCAGGACTTGAATATTTCTTTGCAAGATAAAACTAAGTCTATATATGATATGTGGCAAAATATCCAAGCATTTGGAAAGAAGTTATCTTTTTTCAAAACACTACTTCAAAAGGAAATTTCAGATGAACATTTTCCCTAGTTAGCAAAGGTTATTGATGAGCAGGATGACATATGCAAATCATTTGAAAAAAATACTCAGCTGTTATAGACCTATTATTAATACTTGGAGAATACAGTAAAAAGGTTCACTGAATCTGAGGATCATGACATCACACTCAAATTAGCATTTCTGCCTCACCTAGTTGATATCACCAAGGCACCTAAAGAACTACGGATGGAATTGATTGAGCTCTCAGTAGATGACATTTTATAGTCATTGTTGGATGCTAAGAAAGATCCAACCGAAATATGGAAAAATGCAGAATACCCATGCCTTCAGCAACATGCGGGGAAAAATGCTTTCTTGCTTTTAAACCCCTATTGCTGTGAATGCACATTCTCCTACCTAACCCAAACCAACACTCCCTTAAGGTCACAAATGACTGATACCCATCTAGAGGATCAACTGTCACTGGGGATCTCCATGCGGCAACCAAATATTCAAATGTTTTCCAACAAAAAGCAGACACAACAAAGTCACTAAAAGTTTAGCTAAATTTAAAATTAACAAACAGTTTTCATTTTTTGAAATTATTACATATAGCAGTTAGATTTTTACAAAATAATACACATTTTTAAGTATATCTGATTGAAGTTTCTTGAAGGCAGCCTTATTTGATCAGGCCACTAAATTAATGCGGTCTTCCATCACGAAAAGTTTCCCCACCCCCCTCCACTCCGGTCTTGGGTATCTGCATTTTTTTATTTTATTTTTTAAAATTGACAAATAATAATATTTATGGAGTACATAATGATGTTTTTTATGTTTTTTTTTTTGTTTTTTTTTGAGACAGAGTCTCACTCTGTTGCCCTGGCCAGAGTGCCATGGCATCAGCCTAGCTCACAGCAACCTCAAACTCCTGAGCTCAAGCGATCCTCCTGCCTTGGCCTCTCAAGTAGCTGGGACTACAGGCATGCGCCACCATACCTGGCTAATTTTTTGTATATATTTTTAGTAGTCCAACTAATTTCTTTCTATTTATAGTAGAGACGGGGTCTCGCTCTTGCTCAGGCTGGTCTTGAACTCCTGAGCTCAAGCGATCCTCCCAACACAGCCTACCAGAGTGCTAGGATTATAGGCGTGAGCCACTGCGCCCAGCCCATAATGGTGTTTTGATACGTATAATGTATAGTGTGATCAGATCAGGATAATTAGTATATCCATTATCTCAAACATTGATCACTTCTTTGTATTTAGAATGAATGTTCAATATCCTCCTTCTAGCTATTTGAAACTATATGTGAACTAAAAACAAAATCCTAAGCCCCTGCTGAGTAAAGGGACCCCTCTCAGCCAAGGGGACCACAGAGAAATCTCGAAACTCAGTTCCCAGTGGTGACAGGATAGGAAGTCAGACATGCATCCTTGTACTCCTCCCTCGCTATTGGCCATCAGGCTTTATTTCCTGAGGGCCAGACCAGCGTTCTTTCCTGATAAAAGACCACCAGCCATGAAATGGTTTTTAACAATCTATAGGACATGCGCAGAGAGGGTTTTGTGTCCTTGTTGCACCATTTTGACAGAGTGGGTGGCCATTTTTAAACATGGACCCCATAACAGGACAGAAAGTCCCACTGCACAGGTGCACAGTTCTCTTTTCATAAATATGTATGACGCCTCCTATAGCCTGTTAAATATGTGTATCTAGCCACCCCATTCAGGATAAAATCCTGTTCCCTTTGTCCCTCTCTCAAAACACGTATTCCTGGCTTGTGGCCGGGAGCCCTGTTCCCAGCCTGCCAGAGCAGCCATTGCGGACCACAAACCCTTTATGAGGAAGAAAGCTCTCCTTTTCCAAATTATAGAACTCGTTATTTTTTTCTGTTAACAAAGATGATAGAGGATTATAACTGTAGCTATCCTGCAGTAGTATAGAACACTAGAATGTATTTGTCCTATCCCACTGCCGTTTGGGATCCTTTAATAAATCTATCCCTCTCCCTCCTTTACCCCAACCCTTCCCATCCTCCAGCATCCTTGACTTTTTACTTCTACGAGATCAACTTTTTATTTTATTTTATTTCTTTTTTTTAGCTTCCCCACACGAGTGAGAACATGTGGTGTTTAACTTTCCATTCCTGGCTATTTCACTTAGCACCATGTCCTCCAGTCTCATCCATGCTGCTGTGAGCGACAGGATTTAATTCTCTTTCTATGGCTGAATAGTATTCCACTGTGTATATGTACCACATTGTTGTCATCCATCCTTCTGTTGTTGGACACCTAGCTTGATTCTGTATCTCGGCTACTGTGAATAATGCTCAAACAAACAGGGGGGTACAGATGTCTCTCCGACATGATTTCTTTTCTTTTGGATAAATTCTCAGTAGTGGGATTTCTGGATCATACGGTAGTTCTATTTGTACTCTTTTGAGGAAACATCATACTGTCCTCTGTAGTGGTTGTACTAGTTTACATTTCCACCAGCAGTGTACAGAGTTCCCTTTTTCTCCACATCCTCATCAGCATTTGTTATTTTTTGTCTTTTTGACAATAGCCATCCTGACTGGGGTGAGATATATCTCCTTGTGGTTTTGATTTGCATCTCCCTGATGATTGGCGATGTGGAGAATTTTTTCAAATATTTGTTGTCCTTTTGTATGTCAGTTTTCGAGAAATATCTGTTCAGAATATATGCCTATTTTTTTCATGGAATTGTTTGTATTTTTGCTGTTGAGATATTTGAGTTCTTGTATGTTCTGGGTATTAATCCCCTGTTGGATGAGTAGCAAATATTTTCTCCCTCTATGTACGTTGTCTTTTCACTCTGTTGATTGTTTCTTTTGCCGTGTATACCTTTTTAGTTTGATATAAAACTATGTGTTTATTTTTGCTTTCATTGCCTATGATTTTGAGGTTTTATGCATAAAATCTTTCCCCACACCAGGGTCCTAAAGAATTTCCCCTATGTTTTCTTCTGGTAGTTTTATCATTTCTGCTCTAACATTTAGGTCTTCTGTCCATTTTGAGTTGATTTTTGTATAGGCTGAGAGGTGGAGGTCGAGTTTCATATTTCCGCATGTGGATATCCAGTTTTCCCAGAACCATTTATTGAAGAGACTATTCTTCTCAATAAGTGTTCTTGGCACCTTTGTTGAAAATCAGTTGCCTGTAGATAGGTGGATTAATTTCTGTGTTCTCTATTCTGTTCCCTTGGTCTATGTGTCTATTTTTATGCCAATATCATGCTGTTTTAGTTACTACAGATTTGTTGTATATTTTGAGGTCTGTAAGTATGGCACCTCCAATTTTGTTCATTTTTCTCAAGAAAGCTTTGGCTATTCAGAATCTTTTGTGGTTTCCTACAAATTTTAGGATTTTTTTCTATTTTTGTGAAAAGTGCCATTGGCATTTTGATAGGGATTGAATTAAATCTGTAGATTGCTTTAGGTAGTATTGTCATCTTAACAATATTCTTTCAATCCATGAGCATGGAATGTCTTCCATTTGTTTGTGTCCTCTTCTAATTCCTTTCATCAATGTTTTACAGTTTTTCTTATAGAGAAATTTCACCTCCTTGGTTAAATTTATTTCTAGGTATTTTATTTTTGTGGGGAGCTATTACAGATGGGATTGCCTTCTTGATTTCTTTTCAGCAGTTTGTTGTTCATGTACAGAAAAGCTACTGATTTTTGCATATTAATTTCGTAACCTGCAACTGTATTCATTTATCAGTTATAAGAGTGTTTTGGTACAGATTTAGGTTTTTCTATGTATAAGATCATGTCGTCTGCAAACAGGAACAATTTGACTTCCTCCTTTCCAATTTAGAGTCCCTTTATTTCTTTCTCTTGCCTAACTTCTTTTGCTCTGGCTAGCACTTCCAGTACTATGCTGACTAAGAGTGGACATCCTTATCTTAGTCCAGCAGTTAGAGGAAAAACTTTCAGTTTTTCCCTATTCAGCAAGATGTTATCTCTGGGTTTGTCATATATGGACTTTATTATGTTGAGGTATTTTCTTTCTATGCCTAATTTATTAAGAACTTTTATCATAAAGGAGTATTGAATTGTATCAAAAGCTTTCTGTGTCTATTGAGATGATAATGTGGTTTTTGTTCTTTATTCTATAGATGTGATATCTGATGTTTATTGATTTGCATATGTGGAACCATCCTTACATTCCTGAAATAAATCCTACTTGATCATGGTATATTGTCTTTTCAACGTATTGTTAGATTTGGTTTGTTAATGGGCTTTTTTTTGAGGGTTTTTAGGTCTATGTTCATCAGGGATATTGGCCCATAGTTTCCCTTTTTTGTTATGCCCTGCTGTAGTTTGGATATTAGGGTTATGCTGGCCTCATAGAGTGAGTTAGGAACATTTTCCTCTGCTTCAATTTTTTGGAATAGCTTGAGAATAATTGGTATTAATTCTTCTTTAAAGGTTCAGTTGAGGTGGGAATGCAAATTGGTACAACCTCTATGGAACACTGTATAGAGATTTTTCAAAGAACTACAAGTAGATCTACTATTTGATCCAGCAATCCCACCATTAGATATCTACCCACAGGAAAAAGAAAAGAAGACATTATATCAAAAATACACCTGCACTTGTATGTTTATAGCAGTGCAATTCATAATTGCAAAGATATGGAATCAATGTAAGTACCTATCAACCAAGGAATGGATAAAAAAAAAGTGTATATATATATATATATATATATATATACACACACACACACACACACATACATGCACACACACACTATGGAATACTACTCAGCCATAAAAAAGAATGAAATAATGTTTTTTGCAGTAACTTAGATGGAACTGGAGGCCATTATCCTAAGTTAAGAAACTTAGGAAGGAAAAACCAAATACTGCATGTTCTCATTTATAAGTGAAGGCTAAGCTACAGGCATGCATGGTCATATAGAGTGACATAATAAACACTGGAGACTCAGAAGGAGAAGGTTGGGAGGGAGAAAAGGAATGAAAAATTACCTATTGGGTACAATGTGCACTATTTGAGTGATGGGCACACTAAAAGCCCAGACTTAATTATACATCATTCAAGTAACAAAAAACCACGTGTACCCTCTAAATCTGTTGAAATAAAAAAAAAGACTTCTGCAAAAAAAAAAAAAAAGTTGGTATAATTCAGCAGTGAAGCCATCCAGTTCTGGAATTTTCTTTGTTGGAAGACTTTTTATTACTGATTAAATTTCATCACTTGCTATTGGTCTGTTCAAGTTTCTATTTCTTCTTAGTTCAATCTTGGTAGGTTGTGTGTGTCCAGAAATTTAATTTTCCTCTAGGTTTTTCAATTTTTTTGGTGTATAGTTGTTCATAGTAGTCTGTAGTGATCCTTTGCATTTCTGTGATGTCCTTTGTGATGGGTCCTTTATCGTGTTTGATTTTATTTATTTGGGTCTTCTCTTTTTTTGTTTTAGTCCAGCTAATGGTTTGTCAAGTTTTCATAGCTTTTGAAAAAACCCAACTTTTTGTTTCATTGATCTTTTGTACTTTTTTGGTCCCAATTTTATTTCTGCTCTGATCTTGATGATTTTTCCCCCCTTCTACTAATTTTGTATTTTGTTTATTATTGCTTTTCTAGTTCTTTAAGATGCATTGTTAGGTAGTTTATTTAAAAGTTTCCTAGTTTTTTGATGTAGGCATTTATTACTATAAACTTGTCTCTTAACATTGCTTTGGCTGTGTCCATTAAGTTTTGGTGTGTTGTGTTTCTGTTTTCATTTGTTTCAAAGAATTTTAAAATGTCATTCTTAATTTCTTTTTTCACCCATTTTTTGTTCAGGAGTGTGTTACTTCATTTCTATGTATTTGTATAGTTTTGAATGTTCTTGTCTTCATTCATGTCTAGTTTTTTCCAGTGTAGTCAGATAAGATACTTGATATTATTTCCATTTTTAAAAATTTTTTGAGATTTGTCTTGTGTCCTAATGTATGGTCAATCCTGGAGAATGTTCCACATGATGATGAAAAGAATGTGTATTCTGTAGTCATTGAGTAAAATATTCTACAAATATCTGTTAGGTCCATTTGGTCTATGGCACAGCTTAAATCCAATGTTTCTTTGCTGAGTTTTTGTCTGGTGATCTGTCCAATACTGAGAGTGGAATGTTAAATTCCCCTATTATTATTGTATTGTGGTCTATCTCTTCCTTTAGATCTAATAATATTTGTTTTAGATATCTGGGTGCTCTGGTGTTGGGTGCATATATATTTATAGTTGTTATATTCTCTTGCTGAATTGATCCCTTTGTTAATATATAATGTCCTTATTTGTCTCTTTTTACTGATTTTAACTTGAAGTGTTTTTTGCCTGGTTTAAATATAGCTACTCCTGCTTGCTTTTTGTTTCCATTTGCATGGAATATTTTTTCTCATTCCTTCACTTTCACTCTGTATCTTTACAGGAGAGGTGAGTTTCTTGTAGGCAGCATATAGTTTGGTCTTATTTTTTAAAATCCATTCAGCTGGTCTATATCTTTTAAATGGAGAATTTATTCCATTTGCATTCAAGGTTATTATTGATAGGTTAGGACTTACTCCTGTAATTTTATTGATTGTTTATGTCTGTTTTATATTTCTTTTGTTCCTTACTTCCTCCCTTATTTTTTATTTTTGAGGTTGGGTGGCTTTCTATAGTGATAAAGTTTGATTCCTCTCTTTCTCCTTTGTGTATCGGCTCTACCAGTGAGTTTTATAGTTTGACATGTTTTTCATGATAGTGGTTATTGGCTTTTCTTTTTTAGATGTAAGACTCCCTTGACTATTTCTTGCAGGGGTGGTTTAGTGGTGATGAATTCACTTAGTTTTTGCTTATCTATGAAAAATTTTATTTCTCCCTCTTTTTTAAAGGATAATTTTGCTGGGTATAATATTCTTGCCTTACCGTGCTGTTTTTTTTTTCTCTCTCTCAGAACTTTGAATCTATTATCCCCGTGATCCCCAACCCCTGGGCCACAGCCCAGTACCAGTCAGTGGCCTATTAGGAAAATAGGGCCATATGTCACCACCTGAGCTCTGCTTTCCCACTTTCCCTCTCCCTTACTCTCTGGCCCCTGCCTTCCCACAGCCTCTCCACCAGCCAATCTCCGTCTGTGGAAAAATTGTCTTCCATGAAACCAGTCACTGGTACCAAAAACATTGGGGACTGCTGTATTATCCCATTCTCTCCTGGTCTATAAGGTTTCTGCTGAGAAATGTGCTTCTATTCTAACAGGGATTCCCTTATATGTGACTTGATGCATTTCTCCTACAGCTTTTAAAATTCTTTCTTTGATTTTGACTTTTGACAATTTGACTATAGTATGCCTTGGAGAAGACCTGTTTGAATTGAATATATCTGGAGTTCTGTGCACTTCCTAGACCTGAGTATCCATCTGTCTTCTGAGACTTGGAAAATTTTCTGCTATTATTTCATTAAATATATTTTAATCACCATTTCCCTTCTCTTCTCCTTCTGGAATTCCCATAATACAAATATTTTTTCACTTAATGCTGTCCTATAAATCCTGTAGGCTTTCTTCATTCTTTTTTATTTCTTTTCTATTTATTTATTCATTCATTCATTTATTTTGGTTTGCTTGTGTTATTTCAAAAGACTTGTCTTAAAGTTCAGAAATTATTTCTTCTACTTGGTCTAGTCTATTGTTGAAGCTCTTTATTTCATTCATTGAATTCTTCAGCTCTAGAATATCTGTTTGGTTCTTTTTTATGATGTCTATCTCTGTTGAATTCCTGATTCAAATCATGAATTGTTTTCTTGATTTCACCAAATTGTGTATCTGTATTCTCTTGTATCTCATGGGATTTCCTTAAGATTATTATTTTGAATTCTTTTTCTGGCATTTCATATTTTTACTTGTGATTGGAGTCTGTTACTGAAGGATTATTGCTTTCCTTTTGAGGTGTTGTGTTTCCTTGCTTTTTCATGATTGATGTGCCCCTACATTGATTTCTATGCATCTGGTGGAAAATTCACCTCTTCTAATTTTATGGAGTAGGTTTTGTAGGGAAATATTTGTTTGTATGAATGGGTTTGGATGTTGGTTGGGTGGGGTGCTTTGGCCTTGGTTCTATGTGGATGCAGTAGTATAGTCTCTGTGTAGTTTCTTCAGTTATAATCCATACTAGTGGCATTTATGAGCTTCTCAGTGGCCCAGGCTGAGAGTTTGTGGTGATGGTATTGTGGCTTTGCCAGGGGATGGTTAGCCAGATTATTTCTCAGATCAGGGGCACATGTGTGCACATGGCAGGTCAGCTAACTTGGGGTCTGGCTTACTGGAGTTTGGGTCACAAGGCTGTTACTCTGGCCAGGAGCCCAGGCATGCAGTTGCTCAATTGGCCAGGGGGGAATGTTTACCAGGAGTGGCCTGCAGGGCAGTTTCTCAGTCCCAGGTGGCAGTAGCACTGCTGCTTGGCCAGCCTGGGGATGTGTCTGCCAGCAGTGGCCCATGGGGTTGTTTCTCAGGCCTGGGACATGGGTGCAAGGCTGCTCATTTGGCCTGGAGGCATGCCCATGAGTCCCTGTGGGACTGTTTCTTAGACCTGGTATGTAGGCATAGGACTGCTTGGCTGGCCTGGGTATGTGTCTGCTGGTGACAACCCATGGGGCTGTTTCTCAGGCCCAGGACATAGCTGCATGGTTGCTTGGCTATCCTGGGGGTGTGTCTGCTGGGGGTGGCCTATGAGACTGTTTCTCTGACTTAGGACACAGCTACACAGCTTCTCAGCTGGCCTGGGGCATGTCTGCCTGGGTTGGCTCATGGGGCTGTTTCTCAGGTCCAGGATGTGGCCTCTTGGCTGCTTAGGTGGTCTAGGGATGTGTCTTAGACCATTACTGGGGACAGAGGACCACTGGGCAGGCCAGGGGTATGTCTACAGAGTAAGGCAGCACTGTAGGGCTTTCTCCCAGCTCCAGAGCTTAGTGTTAGCCACTCTGCCGGCTTAGGGGTGCGTCATGCTTGAAGGCTCCAAGGGCTTCTCCTGCTGGGGGAGGGTGCACAGTGGTTTGGCCAGCTCAAGGGTGAGTTTGCCCTGGGTGAGACTGGCAGCCAGGGTTGGTTTCCCTGCTGTGCAGGACCGGAGTCAGAGCCAATCCTGGGCCCCAGCGCCGTGCAGCTGGTATTGTGGCATTCACCCATCTGTGTGGGCTTAGCATAATAAAGACGGAGCTCCAGTGGTGGAGACGTGTGGTGGCTACCAGTCCCCAGAGTAAGGCGCACTCCACAGGTGGATCCTGGGCTCCCATCCCCACTCCTGGGCTCCCGGGTGGGAGGCAGGGGACACTCCGACAGCCACAGCCCGAGCTCCCGCTGGTCTGCACGTCGAGCTGCTCCTCAGGCTTTCTATGGAAGATTCTGAGGCAAACCTCTTCTCAACTGGGCCATTGGAACACAGTCATATTTGAATACAGTCATTTTTTTGTTGTTGTTGTCATTTCTGTGTGAAACTTCACAAAATGACTTCCTTAGATTCACCCAAAATTCTATTTCTTGTCCTGAAATAGCATCTGACACTTTCACCAGCATTCTTTTCTTTTTTCTTTTCCTGGGCTGAAAATGCCAAAAGAGTCAGAGGGTCAGAGTGTGCTTCGGTACCATGGTGGCCTCACCTCTCGTTCGCTGAGGAACCCTGGGGCCGGAGACTGAGCGCCCTTCTCAGGGCCACACCGAGGGCACGGGGAGGGTGGCCCCAGGGAGCAGAGACCTGGACAGCAAGCCCTTCCCTGTTTCCCCACGACACCTCGCACCAGGTGAGCCCGCCCTGGAGGTCACCAGGCTCCACCACCAGCGGTCGCAGCTCTTTGTCCTCCAGATCGGTGACCTCGGTCCCGTCTAGAGAGTCCCCTGGGGACTGGGTCCCCACACGGAGCACAGCCCAGCTCCTCCAAAGAAGAGGCGGTTGGGCAGAGAGAACGAGCTGTGATCGTCTTCCAACTCTAATGCTCCCTGGAGTCCACCCCCGACTCTGAGAGCGTGAACTAAGTCGGCTCTTTTGACATGGAGTTTCCGACGAGTTCTCTAAGGGCCTCCCGTGAGTGGTGTGGAGAGAGGCCTCACCCACACTGAAGCACGAAGAATCGGAGCTGCCACCTTCCCTGAGCTATTTTTATGGTTGAGGCTTTTCTGAGCCCCAACACTTGACTCAGGGGTTAGTCATAGCGTCGCAGCTGCGGGTCCCTGCGCGCCCTCACAGCCGTCCCCAAGCGATGCGAGGGGAAAAGTGTCTCCCACAGTGCTGAGGGGCCCGGGGTTGTCTGAGAACTCAGGGACAGCTGTGACGCCAGGCTGGCGAAAGAGCCCACGGTGCTGCCTCATACACTTGGTCTCACTCATCTTCACCCGAATGCAATTCCAGGTGAGAAGACTAGAAGGGTCACGTCCCAACCAAAGTCGAACCTGAGCCTTCCAGCCCACCTCCAGGGCCCTCTAAGAGCCCACATGGAAGGGTCTGGTATCATGTCACCGGCTCGATGGGTGCAGGTGAGGCTGCCGCTGGGGGCTGGGCAAGAACTCTGTGAGAGTTTGGGTGCATCAGAAATCAAGTTTAGCCAAAATTCACAGAGTCAAAGTTCTACATAAAGCCTTTTGTCATTTTTCCAGAATGAACGGTTATCATAGCCCAATAGACACACAACGCATGCTTAGCTTCTGACAGAGAGAGAATGTTTCACAACAAGAGCAGAAGAAACAATTTTCTTCCAGTGGGATGAGAGGTGTCCGTGTCGTGGGGTGTATCCTCACTGACTCGGGTGCACGGCTCCAAGGTGGGGGGACGCTGGCCTGCCCCAGCAAGCACAGCCCTCTGTGCAGGCTCTGCAAGAAATCTGGAAGGGTCTTGTGGCATTGAGTCAGCTCATATCTCAACATCCTCCATTCGCTGTCTTCTGTTGGATCAGAGGGTCTCAAGGCCATGTCTGTTTGTGAAGAAGCCTTTAGTTCTTTCTCTGTTTATGATTTTACCAGATGAGTTAAGGAAAATAAAGGAAACCAGTGAAGATCTACAGAACCCCTCGCTACTACCCTTCCGCAAACCTCCCCAAAACTTTACTTGGATTTTTATTTTAATCCATCTGTTTAGTGTTATGTTCCTGATCATTAGAATTACCTGGGGAATTTAAAACTATCCCTGGACCCTGGGCATTAGGACTCAAACTTAAAAACTCAAACTTAAAAACTCAAACTTAAAAACTCATTTTTAAGACTCTCCAGATGATTCCAGTGTGCAACCAAGTTGAGAACCAGTGAGCTAAAGCAGGGATTTCTCAAGCTTTAATGTGCACACCAGTCACCTTGGGATCCTGGTAAAGTGGAGATTTTGATTCAGGATGTCTGGGGTGGAGATCCAGAGCTGGCATTGCTCAGTGCTTCCGGGAACAGGGAATCTTGAAGCCATCCTGGGCAAAAATGGGCGTGAGATAGCAAGAAAACTCCTGTGATTGCAGAACTGCCATGGGCTGTTAGGGAATGATTCCTAAACTTTATACATGATGGGACTGACAACTATGGCTTAGGGGAGGAGCTGGACTTCCAGAATCTAGAATATTCCAGACCAAAATAACCTGGTAGGTCTGCGATGCCCAATCCCGACTGGTTACTGGAATCACCAAGGGGAGCTTTCTAGAAATTCAGACCCTGGACCCCTCCCTGAATAGCCCCCCACTCAGCACACTAGAGAAGGGGCCCAGGAATCTGTACGGGTAAATAGCTGAGTTAGGCTCAGACAAATTTTGGGAGCCTCTCCCCGCAGCCCCTCACTCACACGGATTTTACGGAAGAGGAAGCTGCCACAGGCACGAGCTGCTCACCTGCAGCAGTACTGGCCTTTCTGCAGAGGACGGAGTGAGTGAGCAGAGAGAAACCTGAGGGGTGATAGACAGAACTTCGTCCAGGTCACTGTTCAGGAACCCAGATCCCGGCTGATAAATTCGGGCTCTGTGTCTGCTTTCCTTGGCTGTCGGGCTAATTTTATGAGTCAGTAAAGACAACGGCCAGGTGCAGTGATGGCTAATAAAAGATGCAGTTCGGCCTGGCAAGAAGTGAAGGAGATTTTACGCTTCTCCAAAATGCCATGCCCATGGCACAGGGGGATGCAGTGCCTTGAGGAGTGTGTCCCCTCTGGCCGGGCTGGCTTTCCACCCCCCACCTAGTTGCAATTCTCCCTCCTTACACAACTAACTGCCATCCTTACGCCCCTTTAAAGACCGAGAGTGACGATTTTTAGACCCTCGTGACACATCACAGCCTCAATCCTAACCAGTGTGGAGCTTCGTGGGACTTCCACGGCCCTGCAGCCTGGAGCCCAGGGGACTCCGCAGCTCCGGGTGCCACTTCCCACTGTCGATCCGGCTCTGCTCACGCGGAGCGCCCGAGGGACAGGTTGGCTACGTCCAGGCCCGTGTGCTGCCAGCGCTCACACCTGTGCCTGGGTCCCCGCCCTGCCCAAGTCAGCTGCAAGCGCCGCCCGATGAGAACTTACAGAGAGTTGCCGTAGTTATCCATGGGATTTCTTTAACCGATAGGCTAGCCAATAACTTTATCAACGCTTGTTTTTTTTGTTGTTGCTAATTTAGGCATGAATTTTTCATTTTAAATCTTAATCGTATTTACTCATTTATTCCTGTACTTCTCTCCTGAGCACATGCAATGTGTCAGTTAATGCCACATATTTATTTATTTATTTATTTATCCATGTGTGAACTTTATTTCACGCTATTTACAAAAAGTGATTCAAAATGAAACAAAGATCTAAATGTAAGATCTAAACTATAAAACTCTCAGAAGTAAACATAGATATAAATCTTTGAGACCTAGATTAGGCAGTGGTTTCATTTAAGAAAATAAAAGCATAGGCAACAAATAAAAAATGTATATATATTCACATTCATGGCCCCGTCAGGGACTGGGATCGTCTCCACTTGGCCTGTGAAGAATCTGAACCCGAGCTCCCGTAGCTGGGCACCCCGGCCAGTCACTGCCACCTGAGCTCAGACCTCCCAGGCTCCAAAGTGCCTTCTCCTTCCCCAAATCATGTCATCTGCCCCTTCCACACTCCTGTCAGTCTCTCATTTTAGAGACCAAGGGAGGCTGCTAATTGCACTTTTAAAAAATATATGTTTTATGGCAAAGACATGATGGCAAAGCTAAAAGACACACCACCCACTGAAGGTATTTTCAGCATGTAACGATTTAATAGTCATACCTCATCAGCACACTCATAAGTCATTACGTTAAAATTCATACACATTATTTTCCCAGAGAAGCTGTCCCTGGCCCCCTAGTCCAAACCGGGGTCCCCGTTACTGTGTTCCTCCCTCCAGTTTAAGGCTGGACAAGATAGCAGCATGACAGGCGACACCGGTATTATTTCCCTTCTGGAAACATTTATGCTGCCAGACTGTGGCCTATTTCTTTACAACAAACTTTGTATTTTGGAATCGTTTCGGGTTCACAGAGACATTGCAAAGATTGCACAGAAAGTTCTCGCCCCATCTCCCCTACCGTTAGCATCTGCATTTCCACGGCTGAGTATAATGTCAGGTAATGTTAAAAAAGATGTAGTTTTTCCTTTCCTGCAGCCACTGGGCATGCTGCCAGAAGACCTGAGTCTTGGGAGCCGCGGCCTTGGTGTTCGCCACGGTCCCTGCTGGGCTCAGTTTTATCAGGACATAACGGGATGGCCTCGCCGGGGCTTCTGGGGAAGATTAAACGAGACCACATCTGCGAAAGCCCCCAGGATGGCGCCTGGCACACCTGTTGCACGTGAACCTGGGTGATCTGCCTTGAAGTGGAGGTTCCCATTAGGCTGTGTGTTGAAAACACGCCTGGGGTTCCCGTTCCTGGGGCCGTCCTGCGACACCGAGCCACACCTTGACTTGTGTTTCCTTAACACTCTGTGTGTGTGTCTCCCTCCTCCTTCCCCAATAAATCCTGCTGGACGGATTCAGGCCAAGGGCAGTCGTTCTGCGCAGAGACATTGTTTCCTCTTCTGGCTGGCGTCTCTCAGAGTCCCAGGCAGAGCCAGGCGGCAGCAGCCAGGCCGGGGAGCACCTCCGCTGCCCAGCCACGAGTCCAGAATTCGTAAGCAGCTCCCGGAGGGGCTGCCAAGAGCGTGCCGAGGGGAGAACGGCTCCAGCCCTGCCGTGCCAGTGGGGCTGCAGGAAAGTGGGGTAAGAGAAGGGGCGGGAGGGGACAGAAGGGGAGAAAACAGTTGTAATCACAGATCGTGTCTCCAGCCATGTCCCTCCCCTGCCACCCGCTGCCCTGAATTATTTTATGCCTCCCGAGCAAGCCACCGAGCTGCCACACTTGTTTTCGGAGATCAACAGGATACTTCAAGGCTTCAGGATTAAAACGACTCTCCTGAAGCGCACGCTTGTGCCTGGGCCTCCCGCGTCTCTGCTCACACAGACGCACCCTGAAACAGGCGTCTCCCCTCTGGGCACGGCCTCCCCTGCCAGGCCACCACCTCTGGGAGGGCCACAGCCCGCTGCGGGGAGCAAGGCCGGCTGTGCCGGGTGACGCGTCTGCTCTTGCAGGCTCCTTCCTCATTGACGCCAGACCGTCAAGGAGGTCCCCATTCGGAGCAACTGTCCGTGTTCCTTCATTAGCACAAGACAACTTGAAATAAAATATTTACACGCTGTTCTTTTTTCTTTTTTCCTTTTTTAGCAGAGCAGAGTTGGCCTTTGATGCTCGCCTGTGCTCGTGCGCCCAGCTTTGTCGCCGGCCCCACCCTGCGCTTTGGGGCTTTGGCCGCAGGGCTGCGTGAGGTGGGGAAGTCGGGGTGTCGCCCCCTCAGCCGGGTGCAGCCGAGGCCAGAAGCTCAGCAGCAGGAGAGAGACCTTTCTGACGTGGGAGAAGCCTACAAGCACACGGACACCTTCGGAGGAAGAAGATGGTGAGGAGGAAAAGGTATGCACTGGGAGTTTGAAGGGAATTATGACTAATCTTGAAAGCTATCAGGTACGGAAAGTTCCAGGAATGTGGGCATTTTCCTCCTCTGCATTAAATATAGTTTGGAAAAAGTCAAGGTTTTTGTCCAAGTCTTCGTCGTGACCAAGATGTTTTTTCCTGCTATCTGTTGGAAAGAGGACTCCTGTACTCCAAACTGCGATACAGAAAATATAAATGTTTCTTGGCACATCTAATAACCAGTATGTAGGACAGAGCTTGGGACTTCACCTGTAGGTTGCAGACAGTGGCTGAGCTGCCTGTTTCCCGATTGCTCTTGGGCAGATGCAAACTCCTACGGATGGACTCTCCGGTCCTCACCACTGTCTCCCCTTCCCCGTCCACCTTCCACGTTTCCCGCCTGCACTTTCTCCCCTGCCAGCTCCAGAGTTCTGTAGAAAAGGATGGAAAAGAGGGCATGGCCAAGGGTCAAGGGTCAAGGTTCAAAGGAAGAATACAGAAACAAAAAGAGAGTTTAGTAAAAACAGCTTTGGCCTTAGGAGTTAAGAAAGCTGTGTTTTTAGTCTAAGCTCCAGCACTAAACAACAACAATTAGATATGATAATAGCACTTACCATTTATGGAGCCTTTACTATGGCCAGGCATTATTCCAAGCACTTTAGATTTCACCTGCCCACTTGTACGAGGCAGGTGCAGTTATGGTGCCTGAATTAGTCTGTTTTCTGTTACTTACATCAATGTATAAGGAAAAGGAATTTATTTCAGTTATGGAGGAGGAGTCAGGGTGGAGGGGCTGTGTCTGGTGAGGGCCTTCTTGCTGGTGTGGACTCTCTGCGGGGCCCTGGGGAGGCGCAGGCCACTGTGTGGTGGGGACCGAGTGTGCTCACCTGCTAGCCCAGGTCTCTCTTCCTCTTCTTATGGAGATACCAGCTCCACTCTCCTGGTAACCCGCCAGTCCATTCATCCGTGAATGGATTAATCCGTTCATGACGGCAGCGGCCCCACGATCCAATCACCTCTTCTTACAGGTGCCACCTTTTAATACTGCCACATTGGGGCTTCAGCTTCCAACACATGAGGTTTGGGGGACACATTCAAACCATAGCGATGCCTATGTTGCGGATGACAACACTGGGGTCTAGACGTCTTAAATAATGTCCCCAGGGTCACATAGCTCCCAGAGGCTGGGCTGGAATTCAAACCAAGCTCGAGGCTTTGTGATCATGACACTAGATCACCTCCCTCGCACAGTTGGAAGCAATTCCCTCAGATTCCCTGAGCCTCTATAAAACAAGAAGGTTTTAGTGGATGTTTCCAAAGCTCCTTCTAGATCTTTCTTTTCTTTATTTTTTATTTTAGCGTACTATGGGGGTACAAGTGTTAAGGTTACTTATATTGCCCATGCCCCCTCCCACCTCGAGTAAGAGCTTCAAGCGTGTCCATCCCCCAAACGTTGCATATCTTACTCGTTGTGGTTGTGTATACCCGTCCCTTCCTCCCCCCTCCCACCCTCCCGACACCTGATAAATGTTACTCCTATATGTCCACTTAGGTGTCAATCTGTTAATACCAATTTGCTAGTGAGTATATGTGGTGCTGGTTTTTCCATTCTTGAGATACTTCACTTAGTAGAATGGGTTCCAGCTCTATCCAGGAATATACAAGAGGTGCTATATCACCATTGTTTCTTAAAGCTGAGCAGTACTCCATGGTATTGTCTTAGCTTCGTCTTCTGCTCACCACCTCTCAATACTTGATACAAAAATACAGCTTCTCTAGCTACCCGATGCTTCTGGGGGCGAAATGGAAGTGGACACTTCACACCCAACGTGGTCTCTTAACATCCCGTCCTGAGACCCCGGGGGAGGAACCCTTACATGGCAAGCAAAATGTTTGCGTGCACTGAGTCTCGTGCAAAAGACCTCGCTGGAGACCTCTGTAGATTAGCACTGGAACCTAGCAGAACGTAGGAATGGCACTAAGGTGCTTAAAAAATGAGTCAAACACGCATGAGCCTGGAAGACATCATGCTAAGTGAAATAACCCAGACACAGAAGCACAAACGCTGTGTTATTCCACACGTACGAGGTACTCAGGACAGTCTGATTCATAGAGACAGAAAGTGGAATGGAGTTGCCAGGGGCCAGGTGGAGGGGGAAATGGAGAGTTAGTGTTTAACGGGGACAGAGTTTCTGTTTGGGAAGATGAAATCATTCCGAACATGGATGTTGGTGATGGTTGCACAAGAGCGTGAGTGTACTTAATGCTAATGAACTATGTTTAAAAATGGTTAAAATGACAAATTTTATGTTATATATGTTTGACTACAATAAATAAGAGAAAATAAATCAGAAAGCTTCTTACTATTTATTTATGATTGTACAATATGTGTTTGGTAAAAAAAAATTAAATAGAGAAAATTGTAAAAACCCAATTAAGATAATACAATTTCCACCAACCAGAAAGAGCTATAATTATGATTTCTACCCAATCATTTTCCTTTGCATTCTTCTCTCTCTCTTCCCCTCCTATTCTCTCTCTCTGTCATCTATATATACAGAAACTCAAATATTTGAGTTCATGCCATATAAAGTTATTTATCCATTTTATCTCTTTCATTTAACATTATATTATGAGCATTTTCCAAGCAATTAAAATTTATCTGTAAACATAATTGTAGTGTCTGCACACTAGTTTAGGCATGCTGAAATTTATTTAGCTCTTTCCCTGTTTTTGGACATTTAGGTTTTTCTGATTTTTCGCTTTGTAAGTAGCATTAAAGCTGTCTATACTAGTGAGCTCGTCTCTGCCCGCCTCTGCTTACTTCCAGAAGACTGGCTCCTAGAAGCAGAGTTACTGAGTTACTGGGTCAGAGGACGGGTTATATATTCCAAAAGGCTTCTTACTTTTTCTCCATGCATGCACACGTGTGTGCGTGTGTGTGTGTGTGTGTGTGTGTGTATTGCCCTTCGTCAGTCCTGTGTTCCTCTGGGTCTTTTTGAAGCACCTGCCATCTCTCTGGCTCTTTTGGTTGTCGTTGGCTGTCCTCAGATCCCTGTCCTTGAGAACTGCCTACAGGGAAGATGTGTTTGAACACTGACCATCCATCCCTAAGGCAAAAACAAGGGCTCTGAGAGGCGGCGGGCTGTTGAGTGAAAGTGAACAGGACGGCATCTGAG
Source organism: Mirza zaza (assembly GCA_008750895.1). Lineage (NCBI taxonomy): Eukaryota > Metazoa > Chordata > Mammalia > Primates > Cheirogaleidae > Mirza > Mirza zaza. Next base: position 59,324 of record VSMD01017397.1, read on the forward strand.
GTTCCATTTGTGTCAACCTAGCTCGTATCACACAGGGGGCTGTGAGGTGAGGATAGAACTCAGCTCCCCTTGGGGCGTGGAGAAAAGCTGCCCCAGCGAGGCTGGCAGTTGGGAGCCGGGCCCCCGCTTAGTCTGGCTGCTCACTGGCGCATCCCGGCACACCTCTTCCCTGGAAGGAGCAGGGAAAATGGAGCCTTGCTGAGCCTCCTTGGCTGCTGGTGAGCAAGTGGTTAAATGTAGCCTGGACAACACTGCCCTGGGCTTCCCCGCACCTGTCACCTATTCTAAGAGTCACACACAGACCCACCCAGGTCAAGGAAACCATGGATCTCTGGCTCTTGGGCTGCTGACCTTTTCTCATTACAGTTACCCTACTTCTCCCCGAAAGTCTCTCCACTTTTAGATCTCGGCTCACATGTGATTTCCACATGCAAGCTTTGGCGACCCTCTCAAACTACATCAACACCCCTAGTGTACCTTATTTGTAGTGCTTCTCACCATGTATAAATGTATTAATTTGAGTAATCGTTTGATTCATGTATCATTTAATGTTTTCATGCAACACAGTTGCTTTTTTTTTACTTCGGCATATTTATGGGGGTACAGAATTTAAGGTTTCAATAAATGCCTTTCCCCCCCTCCCCCCACAAGTCTGAGTTTTCAGCATGACCATCCCCCAGCACAGTTGCTTTTTTTGTCTATGCCAGGGATTATGCTACCTGCTGGGATGACAGTGATGAACGAAACCAGTTTGGTCCCTCTCCACATGGAGCTGAGAGTCCAGTGGGAAAGAAGCAAATAAAAACATGATTGCAATTTATGTATTTATATATTAGAAAGGAAATGACATGAAGGCGATGACAAAGACTGGTGGAGAGACCTCATCAGACAGAGGGGCCGTGAGGGCCATTCTGGAGACCAGGAGAGAGATAGGAGCCCCAGGGTGAGAACCTTGGGGAAGATGGAGCACCTGGACCTCAAGGAGAGTTGGGGGACCTGGAAGGCGGCTGCATGGAGGGAGTGCTGTGGGTCGGGGGAGAGGGTCGCTTGGTAAGGGAGGACAGGTGGACAGGGCCAGAGCTCACAGGAGGAGAAGGACACCGAGCCAGGTCCAACGCAGCCGAGAGGCAGAAAGATGGCCAACGGAGTGGATGACGTGGAGGTCAGTGGTGTCCTGGACACCATGCTCCAGCAGCAGCAGACAGCAGTGGGTCGGGGAATAACTGTGTAAAAATAAAATTTAGACATCTCAAGGCCACCCCTCACCAACCCTTATGCAAAAGAGAAGGTTCCTGTGAAGAACTGGCACTGCGGATCATTCAACAGGAAATTCCTTGATGACCCTCATAAGCAAGGACACGCAAGTGGTAACGTTAGGTCCACAGGCCACATCTAGCACCTAAAACTAAGATCTATTTGATTCCACTGTAATAATGAATTACAAGTTTATCTTCACAGGTGCAGAACAGAGACAAGACAGAATCAGATATTATTCCACCTTCCCAGGGACACCTACATAACTGATGTTTCTTTCACTCCTTTTTTCTCTTCTAACTTTTGCCTTATCTTATGTAGAATGTAGATTTTCCTGGGTCTTACAAGAATGTAACTAATATGTAAAATATAGATTTTCCTGGGTCTCACAAGAATGATCTCACAAGATTGTCTCACCACTGCCCCTAACTGCAACCTGGGTGCTGGGGGGACTGCCTGCCTTTTTCTTTCTGTATGCCTTTTAATCCTGAAAACTTTCATATTCCCTTTTGGGGGGGGGGAACCCAGTTCTTTGTGCAGTTCATATTTTTCCCAGGTGCTTCCTCAACTTTGGCTCATCAAACCTCCACGGATTGAGATTTTGGCCTCAGTCACTTATTTGGGTTGACAAGTGGATGGTGAGGAATTAATTAGATAGCTTGGCTCTGAGAAGAGAATTCTGGGCTGTGCAGGGGAATAGAAAAATTGGCGGCTGGATGGAGAGAGATAAGAAGGGCCAGGGAGAAATTAAAGTTGGTTTTCCTGAATTTCTTTCCTTTTTTGTGTGTGTGGATAGGAGATGGAAGAGTGTGTTTATAAGCTGTGGAGATGACTCAGGAGAGAGAGAGAGATTTACAATGCTCAGAGAGGCAATAAATGGAGAGCTAAATCCTTGATAAGATGGCACGGTATCCAGAACAGAGATGAGTAGATAAGACTTTTATACAAAGAGAGCCACTTCATCAATTTTTTAACACTACATTATGGAAAATTGCAAATGTACAAAAGCGGAGATGACAGTGTAAGGAGACCCCACGTACCCTGCAACCCAGCTTCCACACACAGCCAATCTCATTTTCATCCACAATCCCACCCAATGTAGCACCCCTGCCCAGATTATTTTGAAATAAATCCAAGACACTGTAACTTGCATCCATAAATGCTTCATATATAACCTTTGAAATAAGGACATTTAAAAATCTACAACAAAACTATTGTCACACTTAAAAGTTAATAATTTATTAACATCATTAAATACCTAGTCAGCATATGAATTTCCCTAATTGCCTCTCTTACATGCTTTTATTTTTTTAACAGCTTGCTTGCTCAAGCTGATTTGGCTTGCTCAAATCAAAACCAAAACAGGGTGCACACAGTGATTGTGGCTAACATGCTTTTTAAGGGAGGTGCCCCCTCTCTTTTCTTTCCCTCACTGGTTGAAGAAACTAGATCTTTAGTCCCACAGAATTTCTCACATTCTGGAGTTTGCTGATTATATACCCGAGGTGCCATTTAACACAGTCTTCTCTCACTGATAATTGGTTCGTATTCAGCTTGCCCTTCACCACATATCTGCTTCGTGTCTTTAGCTCACATTTGTATGGCCGGCCTTTTTTTAACCTGCTGGATATATGTTTACATGATTCGCTTTAAGCCATCGATTCGGAATACCGAATTGATTTGAGCCTCGTTTCTGTCTTTCAGTGTATCGGCCATTCCTCCCAGTTCTGTGTCACCTGGAAGTCAGAAAGAACGTCTTCGATGACCTTGAGTTGTGGAGGAAGCCCAGAGTGACACACAAGCCCGCAGCAGGCCACATCTGCCCACTAAGAATGCCTGCTTCTGCGAATTCGCGTAGACACGGTGCACCAAGCTCCTGTCATTCAGGTTGAATTTCCCCTTTTTATCCTTCTCTATTTCTCCTACAGAAGAAATTCTCCTGAAGTTCATGAGAACTTGTAAAATAGCTTCCTGAAGCTGCCCCTGGCCGTATCAGCGTGAGTTTGCGTCACGGAACCATGGCGCGGGAAATACACGTTCGACACTGTGCACCTCAGCACTGCGCGGAGCAGGAAACCGAAGGCGAGAGTACACGCACGAGTGCCCGCGCTGAGTGCTCACGCAAACGTGCCCACAAGCGCCACGTCAGAGAGACGGGGCCGACTCCCAACAACTGCCTCTTGCCTTGGCTCTCAACCTGTCACCTAAATCTACTCCACAATGTCACTGGGGCGTCACGTGATCTGGAGAGACCTGAAGCCCAGAGAGCACCCAGGGCTTTAAAATAAGCCAAGTCTCCGGGCCAGGCGCACTGCATTCCAGAACACCAAAGTGGCCTGTGCGAGTGACCCTGAACACACTGTGAGCAGGCTTTCTGGAATAGTCTGAGAACAATTTCTGGAGAAGTTTGGAATTGGATCAACTCCTTTGAGGAACGAAAAAGATTTTGAGAGGAAGACAGTCCCTTGAAATTGGGGGAATTGGAGCCACAGTGCAGAGCTGGGCATGGGTGTGGAATGTTCCGAACGGGGCTGTTTGCATTGCAAGCGGCAAAGGAGGAGTACTGGGTCACCCAATGGAAAAGCCAGGCCTGGCAGGACCGCTGGGCAGAAGGTTCTGGAAACATTACAGGGCTGTTTCTTCCTATTCCTTCGGCTCTGCCCCGTGTGTCAGCCTCTTTCTCAGGAAGGCTATCCCAGAGATGAGCCACAGCATCAATCACAATTCTAGTGGGGACACAGTGCCTTTTTGCCAATAATCTCAGAATGGTCCCACAGAGGGCCCTCATTGGCCCCCCAGATAGGGTTGCCAGATTTAGCAAATAAAAATACAGAATATCTGTTAAGTTTGAATTTCAGATAAGCAAAGAATCATTTCCGAGTATCAGTCTGTCCCACGTAATATTTGGGACATATATAACAAATTATTCATTTGCCTGAAATCCAAATTTAAATTTGAATTACTGAAATAGGCATCCTGTTTTTGACCTGGCAACCCTATCCCCACACCAGTCCGTGGGGCCAGGAAGACGAGGAGCTCAGCTGCTCCAGCCCGGGTCGGGTGTCTACACCCTGGATCCCAAGAGTAAGGTCATCCCCACCCAACCCCGGGGACTGGCAGGCTGCTGGGCAGACAGAACAACAGATGCCCACTATCACTTGCTCTGGGGACAGCAAGGAGACCAAGATAAAAGTGAAAATGATAGTCACATAGATGATTCTTGCTTCCCTGTTACCCCCAGCAATGTTGGGACTTCTCTGATTGCTTTTTCCGGGTCCCCTGCCCCATGCCTACTGGTGTGCAATGCCCTAGAGGAAAAGTCTATGTGTTCCTTGTTCACCACTGCCATCTCCTTGCTGGTCACACAGAATCTTAATTAGAAATTGTCGACTAGCCAAAGGAAAGAAGCATTACATGTCCTTTATACTTCCTCCTTGGGCAAATTTAATTATGCCTGCTAGATCAAAAGATATCTTCAAAACGTTTTTACATGAACAATAGTGATTCTTTGATGCCAATAGCAAGGCTAACACGCCGTTCGCCGTTCTTCTACAGTGCCGTACACCTCTGGCTGTCTCTCAAGTTCTTCAAAAGTTCGTAAGTTCCGTCTGATAATATCTCGGCAAGAAGGATGAGCGTTGTTCTCCTGCTCTCAGCAGAGGCTGGGCACTCTGTCAAGACCACAGATGGAGTGGATAGAGTCTGGCAGAGTTCGGGGGCCCCATTTGGGGCTGGTTTGCCATCTTCCTGAGAACTCTGTGTGTTGGGAATCATAATATTTGCTTTCCACATGCAGCATTTCTGCGGCGAGAAAGCTGACCAATCCCTGCGGAAAGCGTCAGGGTGTGTCCCTTTCTTGCTCCTGGCGGAAGGCAGAGCTGGGTGTTCTAGTGAAAGACAGAGTGTGCTCTAAGGCAGATGTGCAGCAGGGAGGAAGGGGGCTGCAGGGGATTTGAATACCTGGCCACCTGCGTGTGGTTTTTGCATTTGAATTCCTGGCCACCTGCGTGTGGTTTTGCCTATAAGAGTCCCAAGTTTCAAAGCTTCGGGGCGGCAGCTCCCTAATGTGGTGACGCTGCACGCCCCTGCGCTGCGCTGGAGTAAACCCTCCTCTTGCTTTTACATCAAGTTCTGGTCTCCGTGTCTTTGTGAGTGGTCGCCAAGGTCCAACATTTGGACCAGGGGAAGCCAGCAGGCTGGGGTTCGGCCCGCCTGTCTGTCCTCTCAGGCTGGGCTCCCCCCTGAGACTGGCGGAGCTAAAGGCTGCTCTGCCTGCTGACAGCAGAGAGCCTGCAAGTACCAGGTGCTTTGCAAAGTGCCTCCCCGGAGCTGCACAGAGTGGCCACATCCCAGGGCGGCCGTCAAACCATAGTCATCACAGGGTTATGGGCTGGTCGCAGTGATTTTCTGACAAAGGGAAATAAAATGTCGTACAGAAAAGACTTCTTGTCCTAGAAGTTTCACCCGAAATCTCCTTATGTGTCCCAGAGCCTTCTTCGTCCCAGGAAGGGAAGTGTGAACTTCCCCTGGGCATCGGGGGAAGCCCAAAGTAAAATAGAGTGACTGATAGAGCTGGGATATAAAGCCAGATGGTATGACTCCAAAGCCCTGTACTTTCTGCTTGTCCCCAGACCTGCTTCTCAAGGGGGCGATGAGGAGGGAGCTGGTGCTGTTGGCACAGTGTGTGTCCCCAGGGCGCTGTACAAACGCGTGGAGTGA